>VZSE01011439.1:0-24190 GCA_013398275.1 Promerops cafer
CCGGGCAGCCCCCGGGCGCCCCCCGAGCACGGCCCCGGCGCCCCGCGCAGCAGGAGGGAGAAGAGGACGCTGGTGCTGCGGGACAGAAGTGAGTGGGAGGCTGCTGTGCTCGGCCCCGGGGCTGTGGGGAGGGAGGGAGGGAGGTGCTGTCTCCTGTGATTATCGGAGTTCCAAGGGCAGCCAGAGCTCCCTGCTGGAGCCTCCTTCCTGCAGACACTGCCTGTCATCCCGTTCAGTGGCTCTGTGAAGTGTCTGCTTCCACTGTGCCCCCTGAGGGGTGACAGGGGAGGGTGCTGCCCACCCTGACAGGAGGATGGACTGGGGGCAAGGTCAGGCTCTGCTCCCAGACAGCCACAGGACAAGAGGAGCTGCTTGATCCCTCAAGCCTGGGCAGGGTCGGGCTGGACATCAGGAAGAATCTTTTCATGGAAAAGGTGGTGAGGCATTGGAAGGGAGTCCTCATCCCTGGAGGTGTCCAGGGGACAGCTGGATGTGGCACTCAGTGCTCTGGGCTGGGTGACAAAGTGGGGATTGGTCAGACTTGGTGCTCTTGGTCTTTCCCAGCCTTAAGGATTCTGTGATGTTTTTAGTCTATTTGTGAGCAGAAAACTCCTGAATAAACGCTGCCCTTGAACTCCGCAGCAGGCAGCTTGGGAAAATCCCTGCGATTCAGGAGCAGGAGGGGCTTAGGGATGGGACTGCCCTGGGCAGAGCGCTTTAAACGTGGGGCGGGAGGCGGGGGCCGAGCGCAGCGCCCTCTGCTTGTCCCCGCAGATCTGTGCGGCTCCAGCGAGGAGAGGCCGCGGCCCAGCGCCCCCGGCGCCGCCGCCTGCTGCGCGGAGCCCGGCGACGGCGAGGAGGGCAAGCCCCACTCCTACCTGGAGGCCATCTGCAGCGGGCTGGAGGAGCCGGGGCCCGGGGGCTGCCCGGGGGCCGGGGGCTGCCCCGGGGCCGTGGAGCAGCTGTGTCCCTACGCCGCCGCCGGCGCCTGCCACTTCGGGGAGCGCTGCCTCTACCTGCACGGGCAGCTCTGCCACATCTGCGGCCTCCAGGTGCTGCACCCCTTCGACCAGGAGCAGAGGAAGGCCCACGAGATGGTAAGGGGAGCTGGGAGAGCTGCTCTGCTCAGGGCGGGGTGGGGGCTGCCTGCTCTCAAGGTGGGCTTTGTAGAAGAGCTTCTTCCAAAGAGCTGCTGCTGTACTGCTTGTCTAGAGAGTGGTGCTGAGAGTGGGCAGCTCAAGCCTCTGGAGATGAATTGGCAAGGATGCTGCAGGTAGCAGCTTGTGGATTTTCCCATTTCATCCTCATCAGAGACTGGCCTGCAGCCTTCTCCCACAGCACCCTCGAAGTCTCCCAGGAGAGTGTCTTTGGGAGGTCTCTGACTGAGTCAGCAGCTCACCTTGCAGTGCTGTGGGAGTGGGATTGGGTTGTGGATTGTCACTGCTGGGATGAGAAGTGCTGGAGGAAAGACTGAAATAAGAGACTAATTCCTTAACTGGGTAAAAATTAGCATCTGGTGAATGAATGTGGCCTTAATTATAATCAGAGGAACACCTTGAGTATGGCACCTATTCCATGAGATGCTTTTTGGGGATGTTTGAAGCATCAAATAATTCAATAGCTGTTCTCTGACAGAGATGCAGAAAGGGGTGAATGAAGCACCCTGGCATCTTTATTTCTGACAGCTGAGAGAACACTGAAGGCTGCAATACATGATTGAATTTCATGTTCTTTAAATGAAACTCTGACAGTGACAGGTAGGAATGGTGCCCTTAGTGAGTGTTCCACGTTCTCCCTGCAGTAGATCCTTTCCAGAGGGAATTTGCTGTGACAGGCTGGCACTCACAGTGACTCTCCCCTGACAGATGTGCATGGCAACGTTTGAGCACGACATGGAGAGGGCCTTTGCCATCCAGGCCAGCCAGGACAAGGTGTGCAGCATCTGCATGGAGGTGGTGTATGAGAAGCCCTCAGCCTCAGAGAGGAGGTTTGGGATCCTGTCCAACTGCACCCACACGTACTGCCTGTCCTGCATCCGCCAGTGGAGATGTGCCAAGCAGTTTGAGAACCCCATCATCAAGTGAGTTGTGAGCCCTGAGAGGGGCTCAGCCTGCTGCAGGTGCTGGCCAGGCCCAGCACCTGGCTGGGAGAGCTGCCTGCACAAGCAGCAGGGTGCACTGGGTGTCCTTTGCTACCAGGTCCCTTGAGTCCGTGGCCCTGCGTGGGAAGTTTGGCCAGTGGCAGCTCAGCCCTCTCTGATTGTGTGGGCAGTGGGCAGAGGGGACTCTGGAACAGCTGGGACCTTGCAAAGCTCTGCCCCTTGCACTGACCTGTGTGCAAAACCAACAGCTCCCATTTTTTCCTATGTATGTGCTGAATTTGGGGTTTTTCCCTAAATTACAGCTTGCTCCAGGTAAATGTCCCACTAAGCACACCTTTATCTGTCTCAGTAAATGCCTTTATCTTCTAGCTCTACAAAAAATGTGTTCCAAACATGTTCCCCCTCAGATGAGAGAATTTAAAACATCCAAATAGGGAAGTTTCCTTCTTTGAGCAGCTCTCAAGTTACAAACATGCTGAAGAAAAGGTGGGAAACATTTCCAATCTTCTACCAAAATAGACTTTTCTGCACAACTTCTACTCCAAATTTCATTGAAGTGACCATCAGTTCCTTGCATCTCAAAAGGCTGAGACATCTTAATTTGTGTTTTTGGCTTCCTGCTGCACTCACAGAACAGAACACAGTTTGTTCCTGCACGTTGAGGAAATCCCTGTTGGTTTTGCTCAAGTCCAGAAACAAACACAAGCCCTGGGTGCCCTGAACTGGGTTACTCCAGCTGGAACTCCCAGCAAATGCACACAAAGTGCTGTGCTGACTGCTGCCTGAGGTGACAAAGATCCCCTTTCTCTCGGAGGCTGCTCACTGCCTGTGGCAGGTTTGTGGGGGGTTTCAGTCTGGGGAGGTACCAGAGCATCTCCTTTTTGTCTTGTTCCTGCAGGTCCTGCCCCGAGTGCCGGGTGATCTCCGAGTTCGTCATCCCCAGCGTGTACTGGGTGGAAGAGCAGGAGAAGAAAAATGAGCTGATTGAAGCATTCAAGCAGGGAGTGGGGTAAGTTCAGCAGCCACCCACACTGCTCACGTTGTTCTTTAGCTGCTCTAAGCCTCACTCAATTGCTGAGCCTTTATTTTTAAACTTAATGTAATTACAGACCACTCTGCAGAGAGCTGCTCATCTCTGCTTCACGCTGTGGCTGTGTAATTGTAGTTCAGACATTCAGCCTCCCTGTGCTCAGAAATGGTGAAGCTATTTCAGCTCACCTGCCAAAATTGTGGCTTCTGTGGATCCCTCAGCCATAATTGCCTGGAAGGTTGTTGGTGACCGAGGAGAGCAAACAGGGAAGGAAAATGCAGGAGTTTCACTGCTCTCAGCTCAGGAATGGGAGGCCAAAGCTCTGGCTGTGTTACCAGAGCATCACTGGGGCTGTGGGGGCTGAACTGCATCTCCTTCCCTTCCAGCTTGAAGGCAATAACCCTCTCTCTTCTAATTAACTCAGGAAAAAGCCCTGCAAGTACTTTGAGCAAGGGAAAGGAACGTGTCCCTTCGGAGGGAAGTGTCTGTACCTGCACGCTTACCCCGACGGGACCCGAGCTGAGCCCGAGAAGCCCAGGAAGCAGCTGAGCTCCGAGGGCACTGTGCGGGTAAGGAGGGCCCTGCTGCCACCCAGACCTCATCTCAGGGTCACCTGTGCTGCTGGGAATGGTTCCTGCCATGCAGGACAGGTGAAAAAAGCACCTCTCAGTGTTCCTTGGGCAAAGGTTTGTTCTTGGACACAGCAGGCACCTCTCATTTAACTACAAAATAGCACTGCTTTGTTTTTCCAACCAGTCCAAACCTTTCCTAGCAGGAATTCTGCCCTTAAAGCTTTCACCCACAGCACTCAAAGCTCCTCTGCTGTGCTGGCACTAGGGGCAGCTGAAAAGGGTAAAGCCTCAGGACGTGGTGGTGGCTCTGCCCCAGCTGTGTCCCCTGTTCTGGGACTGGCTGTCACCCTGAGCTCAAAGCCAGCTCTGGGATCTCAACTTGTGACTGGTTCTTCCTGAGGGAAGCACTGCCAGGCCAGTGCTGTGCTGCCTGGGTGGTGCTCAGCAGCTTTTTCTCTCTTGCAGTTCTTCAACTCCGTGCGCCTGTGGGACTTCATCGAGGACAGGGAGAGCAGGAGCGCGCCCAACGCCGAGGTCACGGAGCTGGGGGAGCTGTTCATGCACCTCTCTGGGGCTGAGGAGGATCCCCCTGCTGCCAGGGAGCACACCCAGCCCCTCTGAGCACAGCTAGTCAGTAGCCATGCTTGTACTCTCTCCAGCACAGGTAGAACAAAACGTGCCCTGCTGGTTACTTGTGCAGTCCTGGTAAAGTTTTCAGATAGTTTTTATACGGCAACAATGACAACAAAAAAAAAAAGACTAAAATATATTTTAAAAAAAGAATTGGCTGCATGGAAAAAAATCCCTTAATCCCAGGAGGGTTTTCTCCCTCTCTGGCCTAACATATGCTGTCTTGTGAGCTGAGTGGTAGTGTAAATGCAGGTCCAGTGAAAGCTTAAGCTGGTAAAAACTGTTGCTAAATAGAGTTTGGGTGCTTTTGGGTTTTTTTCTCCACCAAATCAGCTAAATGTGTAACTACAACACCCACTGGGAATAATGGTCAGTGCAGGGTTTTCTCCTTAAACAGGAGCTGGTACATTATACCTCAGCTGGTAGCTGGAGTTCAGAGCAGAGTGTGGTGGCTTCTCTGGGCAGGGCCTGGCTCTCCAGGTGCTGCCAGCCCTGGCTGCCACCAGCTCCAGTGCTCAGTCAGCAGTGGCTCCTGCTGCAAAGCAGCTGCACTGGTTCCTGCACCAGGCAGCTACACTGAACTCACTGCAGCAGCTGGAGCTTGGGAGCTGCAGCTCCAGTGAGGTGTTCCCACAGAGCCTGGCCAGGCCTGCCCCACAGCCACGAGTGGCTCTGCAGCAGCTCAGTGCCTCCATTCCCTTTTCCCCAGCAGAGCTGAAGGCCCAGGGGGGCTGAGGGATTAATGCACATCTGTTACTGAATTCTGGCTTTGTTAAAAATGTGATTTCTGTTGGTGTGGCAAAGGCAGTTTGATTGTGAAATCTGGTACCAGAAGTTAATTCTGCCAGGTCATTTGTATTAACTTTGCAGTTAAAGCAAGAATTGAGTGTGCAGCATGAGCTGTCACTGACTCAGCCCCTTGTAAAGCACTTGGGCTGGGAGTGAGACACTGAGCAGTGCTGTAAATACAAGCAGAGATGTGGGGTTTATTTTAGAACAGTCTGGTTGCAGTGGAAGGGAGGTGTGTAACTGGTCTGGTTATTATCTGTAGCAGTACAAAAGCATAATAATACTGAAAATGTGTAAGAAAGAAAGGCCAAGAGCAGAAAGGTTTGTAATTACCACCCATGGATCAGTGCTGGTCCCAGTCTTGATCCACCAGGGGTGGAAAATTATGAAGCAAAATGTGTTCAGAGAGAGCTGGGCAGGAAGCTGCTGCCAGCTGGGCAGACAGGGCCACCCCTGGGGTGGTGACAGGAGCAGCAGGAACCTTAACCTGGGACTCAAACACCTTTAACTGGCACCAAAGCAGTGACTCCAGGCTTGTCCATGCAGCTGCTGTTGGCATTTCTGGGTCAGGAGCTCCTCCCCTCTGTTCTGACCTGGAAATTAAACTGTCCCATCCTTACTCCCCCCTACAGTTCATTTTCAGCAGGGCTCACTGCACAGTCAGGGCTGGCCTTGGCAGTGTCTGTAACAAGCAGCAGTTCCCAGTTTCTGGGCAGAACTGGCCCAGCAAAGGTCTGAAGTGCAGTCAGTGCAATTCAGCACTAATTACAAAGGAGAAGGTAAATTAGCCCTAAGAGGGATGTCACACACCAAGGTGAATGTTTCAGGGATTCCCAAACACCCTTTCTACCCCAGAATACTCCCCCAGCCCTCACCCTCCCACTGAAGCTCATTGGTCTGCTCCTGCACATAATTTTTTTTTCCCCAGAAAGAATTATTGTCAGGAATACAAAAAAATCAATGGAGAGGATGTTCTTTACCTTAAACAAGACACTCCTGGATTACTTTGCCCCAAGAAGCCATGAGGAGCAGTCTGAAATTAAAAAGATAACTTGTATTTCAAAGTTACCCAGGGACTTAACATGTCTGAGTTTCTAAGTCCTTCACTCAGCACCTTTCATTTAACTGGACATCAAGTGCTGGTTAAAATAAACCTACTTATCAAAAAAGAGCTAGTTTTTTCAAGAGACTCATGATCTGGTTTAAAAATCATGGGTTAATGGTTTCTTTTTGGAAATCAGAGTTAAAGTAAAAGCAGCTTACCTCTTCTGGGGGTTTCTTCTTCCATGTTTTAAGCTTATTATAAGGAAGTGAAAATTAGGGATAAATAATGTTTAGAGAGAGTTGCAGTCCAAATACCAATCATATTGTTAAAAACCATGCAGAACTGTAGGGAGCAGTGCCCTTCAGGTCTCAATTGACTATTTAGGAAGCAAAGCTTATGGGCATTCTCAGTTACCACCCAGGGATTAGTGTTCTGCCCTTGGTCTGTTACAGAATATTCTGAGGACACACTGGAGGTGGTTTCTGTGTCTGGCTCTCCTCCCTTTCACAGGAGCTTTGTGGGATTTTGCTGCTGCAGAGGAGAAGCTGCAGTGGCTGCTTGGGCATTCCAGGGAGAGCTGGACACAGGGACTGTCACAATTCCCAGCAAAGGCAGCACATCTGCCCAGCAGCTGGGGGTGGAGGTGCCAGAGGGCACAGCCAGCCCCTGTCCCCACTCCCTGACCCCCCAGTACCCAAACTGGGCCCCCATTCCTGCCCTAATAACCACATTTCACCAACTGCTATTTGAAAAAATCCATTTTTAGATTCATCCACCTATTCCTGTCCCCCATGGAGTTCAGCCAACACAAAAATCTCCCTTGAAGCTCAATAAACAAGAGAAAAGTGAGCCAAAAGCAGGGAAAGAGCCTGAGAGCACAGCAGGGTGGGTGTCCAAAGCAGCTGCTGCTGAAAGATCATTACACTACAGACAAACTGTCTTGTCTTGTGACTGGAAATGTAGAGGTTGTTTTATCAAGTGTGTTTTTACTTGCACTGCTATTATTTATCAGTTACTTTTTAAAAAATTATTCAGAATGTCATTTCTTGAATTTTCCAAATGCAGATGTCCCACTCGGAACCGTGGATGACTACATTAAAATGATGACATTGAATCTTAAACCTAAAATTTAATTTATTTTATTAAAATAAGATAATCAGAGGAACCTTGGCTTACAATAAATGCATTTTCTCAGGAGCAATAAAAACAAAATTAAAACCCAAATCAACAAGAAAAACTGTATATGCTCAGTTTCCTCTTGCTAGTGCATCTCTCGGACGACAGCTTGCGCTGGGATGCAGCCTCTGCAGGAGGTGGGAACATCCCTCAGCCCTCTCCAGCCCCCAGCCCAGCACTCCTCACTCACCCTGCCTGGGCTGCAGGAACAGGTCCATAGTACCAAAGGCAGCTGGGAGGCTTCTCGAGATGATCAAAGCAGGACTGGCTCACCTCCTTCTCTGAGCAGGACAATTCACACCAGATTCCATCCTTTTGCAAGAGTTTTTCTTCTATGTGCAAAACTATTGCAAAACTATTTTGTGTTGAATTAGCATTTGAACTTATTTCATTGGCTTGGTGAAGCTCTTAGGTAGGAGCTGATTTCCAGAGTTATTTCCTCTTCCCACTCCAGGCACAACTCCCCAGGGTGAGGTGACACTTGGCATGGGGCAGTCAGAGCACCAGAACATCACCTGTCCTCAGAGCCACCTCACTGAGCACAGAGCAAACCCAGCCAGAGCCACTGCCAAAGAAACAGCCATCGCTTCTGGGAAGGGGAAAATAAGGCTCAAGTGCATCTATTAAAAAAATAGTAATAGATCTCTTGATTTGTAGTCTGTTACCTCTCCCAGAACAAGAGATGGTAGCAAAGGCAATGAGGAGCTGTGTCCCTGCAGGCTGAGAACTGCACGAATCCGTAGCAGCTTCTCTGGACGAGTGGGACGAGGAGGATCCTGCAGGAGGAGCCCGGGCACCGAGGCGTGGGAGGCACAGCTCGTGCTCCTCCTGCTGCTCCAGCAGGGGCAGGAGCAGCTCAGAGCTCAGCTCAGAACACGGGCAGCCTGGTGGAGGTCAGCGTGCACGAGTTGATGTCCTCGGTGTGGGCGGCGCGGTGCAGGGACGGCTCCGAGGCGCTGCGGTTGATTTTGGGCAGAGAGTGCTGCAACAGCTCGATGGACGACAGGATCTGGGGGGACAGCAGCTCCTTCTGCTTCCATTTCAGCATTCACCCACTCATTCCCTCATTCATTCCCTCATTCATTCACTCATTCCCTCATTCATTCCCTCATTCCCTCAATTCAATTCAATTCTTCCCCAACTCCATTACAGCTCTAAGTTTTATTTTAATGCTCTGTGGGGCACTGAAAATAGAGAGTTAGAGGAATGCAGCTCTGCCTGCCACTGTCAGTGCTGTGAGGGCCTCAGGGAGTTTCAGAGGGTGGGAGGGTGCTTTGCAGCACTTCACAGCCATTAGGATCAATTAATAAGCATCTAAACCACCCTCCAGCAGAGTAACAGGGAAGGAACTGCATCTTCTGCCTGACATTTAAAAAGAACTTTCTAAACAATGCTTGACTGCAACAGCAAGAAGTTTTTTTTCCAAAATTGCTGCTGTTTAATTAATTACTCATAATTAATGAATGTAAGAAAGTACCTTCCTTATCCCCATAGTGACAGGAAAAGGTAAAGCATCCCTTGTAACAATACCAAAAATTGCTCCCTGGATTTACATCCCCCAGTGGATTTTGTTTCCTTGCTCAGAGTTGCGGGGAAGGAAAGGAGGAGTGGCCTCTCCTTTCCCTCAGCCCTACTCTAAGATAAAATGGATATGCAGAGACAGATTTCATGTTTATAGTGTGGGGGCTGGCTTATCTCTGGCCAGGTCAGGTGCTGAAAGGCTGCTCTGGGGTCAGCCAGCACAGCCTCAGCCTGCACACGCTGCAGGCTGTGTCCCATGACCTTTACAGAAACTGCCACAAGAGCTGCACTGAGAATAAAGACAGGAACAGGACCCGGGCTGCAGTTCCCATAAACCAGAGTTCCTAGGTGAGCAGACTCTGGTGTGTGCTCATGGCTCTGTAAAAGCCCAGGCCCCTGAGGGGAGCAGGACACCCCACTCACCTGAGGGAACAGGGGTCGTTCTTCCCTGACTTTCTTCAAACAGTCTGCTACGAGCCTCTTCATGGCTTTGGGGCAGTTCTTGTACAGCTTGCTGAGGTCTGGGGAAGCATAGCCCCGGCCAACCATGAAGATGATCTGCAGGACAACCACCAAGAGCACAGAACCAGGTTACACAGGGGCCTCACTGCTGGGCAGCTTCAGTGCCCCCCAGGGCAGTGAGACCCAGTCCCAGAGGGAGAGCCAGAGCCCTGCAGGCTTGGCTGGCTAACAGAACAGCTTAGTGAGCACCAAACACAGATAGATGGTCAATATTCAAAGGCTGGACAACAGTTACTGGGTTTTCTCCCTTAGTAAAAAGCACCAAATCCAATCTTCCTGATGGAGCAGCAGCATATTTAACACCAAAATGGGGATTTCCCATAACTGCAAATGTATAAACCAGTATTTTACTGTGCAGCAAAAGCTGTAACCTGGGAATAAATTAACAGGGCACTTCAAACATTTATAAAGAAGGAATCTTTTCCTTTGAGTACCTGCACTGTCAGTAGTGAGGTGACCATTCAGTTACACATCTACTGCTGAACAAAGCAGGTTGTCAACACCACTGCAGCTGGTTTGCATTTGTATTTATCCTGCATTTCTCGAGGCCAAGGGGACGTGCCACGGGCAGCAATGATCAGGAGTGTCCCAGGGGGCTCCTCACCTGATCTCTGTTGTTGATGTGGGAGTAGGGCAGCTCTCCTGTCATCAGCTCATATAACACTATTCCATAGGAGTAGACATCTGACTGGAAGCTGAAGGGGTTGCTGTCCTGCATCCGGATCACCTCGGGGGCCTGGCAGGGGCAAAACAAATCATGAACAAAACCAGAAAGCAAAGGGTACCCCCAAATCTTGGATGAGTTTACCTAAGGCTCTGGAGAAGCTCAGGCAGGGCTACTCCACATCTTATTAAAAATATCAATATAGTTCAGAGCAACAACAACAAAAAAAATCAATGCTTTAACTGAACAACCATTTCTGCCGTTAGAAAAAATATTATTATTTGGATTGGCAACATTTATTGACTCCTGTTACACCTTACACAGAACTGAGCCTGAGTTTCACCCTCAGTTCTTAAACTGGTATCAAGGTTAAAAAGGAAAAATAGAAAATTCTCATCTCTTGTAAATTGATACCAAAACATGGTCAGGAAATGTGAAAGCCAAACACAAAACAGCACATATTGAACAGATCAGGCAAGCAATGCAGGAACATTTTAACATATTTGCAAATTATGAAGCTTCTTAAAATAAACCATGTCAGATGACAGAACAAAACAAGGTGTGAACCATCAAAAGAACTTTCCCATTGACTAAGGGTTTTTTCCCTCCTAAGGAATTCCCTCAGAATTATTAAGCAAAGCACTGAAGTACAACAGCATAAAAACCACAAGAAGGGATCACAGGAACTTCCAAGGAAACAGAAACAACCTCCCCTTCTATGCCAGCTCAGCAAAGATGGGCTATAAATGACTAAAACAAATACATTTTTTTAAAAAAAGCCTGCAATGAGCAAATATGCAGGTTTTTTTTTTCCCCAAGGTCTGTTTCATGTACACAAATACACTGCAGACCATTGGGTAAATTAGTTTTAAATCCTTTAATGGGAAGTTTTTAAAAATCTGGCTTTTTGTACAATTTTTTTAAAGAGAAGAACATTTCTGCTTCTGGAACTTTGTTTCAGGTGATGTGTGTATTTTACAGAGCACAAAACAGTCTTAGCCAAGCATCCTGATATCTTTAATACACACTTCCAGAAATACTGGCAGCCCTAAATATTTAAAATAACTCACAAACCCCAATGGAGAATCCATGAGTGCCTGGTGCCTACTTTGCAAAATCAACCCCTCCAGCACTTGCATTTTAAATTTTGATTGCTGGAATCAAAATCTACACAGGACTTACAGACCTGAGTGTTCAAGACAGTTTTCAAGGGACAGATGCATGAGGGGAGTTTCTAAAAGCAGGAATGTTGTGCTCACCATCCACAGGATCGAGCCCGTGGGCTGCTCCACCTGCTGGGACCCACTCCACCTGGACTTTACAGTGGCCAGACCAAAGTCTCCTATCTTCACTGTGAGGCCTTCATGAAGAAATATATCTGTGGTTTTGTTAAAGAATCTGCAAAGAATTGAGTCAACAGCTCTGTGTTTTCTGCCCTGACTCTCAAGTGCTGCTCGTTTTATTTAAACCTGCTGTGAAACAAAGGAAAAGGGATTTTACGGCAGCCATGCTGAAATGAACATTTAACACTAAACCAGATGTTCCAGCATGATTTGTAGAATTATCTTCATGGTGAGCTAGGACAGAAATCAGCAGTTCATTACCATCCATGGCTGCAGCTCCTTAAATAAGAGAGCAGGGAGATAGGGAAACAGCACAGAGGTCTCAGAACCCAGAAAAGAAATGTAAGAAAAAAACAATTACAAGGAGAAGTAAGTATCAAAATAAAATCTATTTCCATAAAGCTCTCTGGCTGTGATTTTAACTGGAAATACATCCACACTATTTTTAATTATCTCCTTCATGGACCTGTCTGTTACTGATACCAGCACTTCTCTTTGCTGGGGTTGTTTTAAGAAATTATCATTTAATGATTGCACTTAGGAATGCTGCAAGTTCAAAAAGAGAATTCAGAAATATAAACATGACTGACTCTTTCTCATTTCTCTGTCAGGAGCAGAGCTAACTTATTTCACAAAAATGATCATCATTACTAGGAATCACAAATTTCCAGCCTCTTATACACTAAAATAATTGGGTTTTTTTTTTCATTTAACTGAAAATGGAAGCCACTGACATTCTGGAACTAGTGAGCTTGGCAGATGTTTTTAAGATGACACATGCCAAAACATCCTGGTCACATTTGATGGAAGGAAGCCCCAGTTCCTGCTGGTAGCCCCATGGATGTGCTGGTAATTCCAAAAGCAGGCATCTCAAAGGTGGAAGAAATCAGCTCACAACATTTTCACTCCAGATGCATTACTAAATAGATACTTTTGCACGAAATAGAATGGTACAAGGCTGCCTTTTCTCGAGTTTAAAGTAAGATTTTTGGCTTCATTTCTGCCAGCCATGTGAGGAGTTCTAAATATATTAAAAATACACAAGAAACAGAGACAAACCCATGTGTGCACACAGATGAACAGGCACACACACCTCCCATCAATGAGGAGAGCAGCATTTGGGCACCAGAGGACTGAATAAACCCCACTGAAGTAAAATAAGAGACTTCTGGAGCACAACTGTTGCACATCTTTATCCCAAGTGTGGTAAACAAGCACAGATGTTCTGTGGAAGTCCTTGCTAGCTCATCAACAGGGATTGCCCATTAGTAGTTATATATATAAATATATTTTAAATAGCTATTGCAACCCCCACAGAAAGCTCCACATCAGCAGTAATGCCTCCCTCCCTGCAGAGAATCAGCACTGAGGAAGGATACTATTGGATTTCATGTCTCTGTGGATGATGTTCTTTGCATGTAAATAGCTGTGAAGGGAAAAGCAGAAGAGCCATTAGCAAGGCTGCTCACAAACAGCATTTTCATTCCCCCCAGACAGTTTATTCAGTTTATTACACACCCAACCCCTTCACACACCTCTGCCTTTCCATGGGTCTGCTTTGGGGACAAAGAAAAGGAGCTCAGTGCAGTAAAGAAATGCCAGGAAGGAGTGGCCCAGGTTCCATTAACCCTGGAAAACTGGGACTCATGTCCATGGAGTCTGTATCCTGTGCTGAAGCTGGCTGTTCACACTGCCTTCATTTAAAGGTGCCCAGTTTCCTGGTGCCTGACTGGAAACCTGGGCCCTGTTCTACAAAATCAATGAGCTCTGGCAGCAGCAGCTGCTTCTGGGCTCCCAACATCAGAACAAGGGCTCAAAGCAGAGAGGTGGGGCCTGCAGCAACTCACACAGCTGGAAATGCTCCCCAAAACATCTGGGAGAGTCCTGTGGAACAGAGCAGCCACCCCCCATCTCACAGAGTATCAATCAGTGCAGTGCGACAGTAACACGGGGGAGGAAAATCCCTTCATCCTCTATTCTGAACACCATTTCATCTGCTGCACTAGAGCAACACCTCAAGCTGTAAAAGCAGAGGAAATAAAAGTGATAAAAGACAGGAGCTAAGGTGAGAATGCACGGGGAGAAGCAGTGAAGCAAAGCAGAGCCCCATCCTCCAGCGCGGGGCAGCGGCCGCACTCACTCCATGCCCTGCGCGGTCTGGCGCGCGATGTCGATGAGCTGGAACATCTGGAACTTGGTCTCCTGCACGTGCAGGTGCTTGTAGAGGCTGCTGCCCTCACACCACTGTGTGACAATGGCCAGGTTGTCCTTGGTCATGTAGCCCATGAAGAGCAGGATGTTCACGTGCCGGGTCTTCCTGAGGAGGAGCACCAAGAGAAGTCAGCGCCTGCATCACAACTGCTCAAAATGCACTCCTGGCTGGATGGGCTTCACCCCTGCAGTCCCAGGTCAATGTGTGAGTGAAGTCTGGGCTTATAAATAATTAAAATATACCACAGTTGCCTTTTTTTTTTTTTTTGCCTTTTTTTCTGCTGGTTTTTTGCCTTTTAGTTATCTAAAATCAACATTTAAGGAAAATACCTGAAAATTCAAATGGTTTGACATCAATAAGTAACAGGCACACTTGCAAGGGGTATTAGAAGATATTGGAAGGACAGAAATCACCCTGGAAGCTGGGAAAAAGTGCCAGCTTTAGGTAGAAAACTGAACCCCAAGAGGAAACCAAAGGATAACTATAAACCCTAAAGGAATTATCTGATGAGGAGGTGATTTTTTATGTATCTACTTGTTTCTTTTCCAGGAGTAACATCACAGACACTTCATTAGACAATAAAAAAACCTCAGGATTTGAAAGCAGAAAACAGTTACACTGATCAGTGTTTGTGTTTAAGGCAAAAAGAATTATTATGCTGCAGTTTGAAGAGGAACTCTTCAAGTGTTGTCTGGTGGTGAGAATTAGGGCAGAATTTATTAATCCTTTACTGCCCAGTGTGGTCTGAACAATGTGGGTGTTAAGAGACCACAAAAATACTCTGAACTGTCTTTCCTATTCTTCTCTGGAAATCTGCTTTTTGTGCCTCTCTCACACACAGAATACTGGGCCAGAAGGCTCCAAGGAGGGCTGGGAGTCAAATGCAGCACCTGGAATATCAGAATTTAGCAGTGAAACACCAACTCACCTCAGGACAGCCACTTCATTCCTGAAAGCCTGGAACTGTTCTGGGGTTGGGTCTACAACCTTTAGGATCTTCACTGCTACATCCCCTGGAAATAAAATTACCCCAAAAGTTACTGAAAATGCACCTCTCCTTTCCTCTTCAAAATAACATTAATAAACAATGTAATTAAAATGCCTCATTTGTGCACAGCATACCTCTACTAATTTGTACAAAGGTCAGTATTTCCCTGCAGATAAATGTCTGTGGTATCAAGCAATTAATTCAGCTGAATTTCAGTCTAATGGAAAAAGTCATTAATTTATTATTCACACACCTCCCTTCTATATTTATGTTTGGCTAGAATGCTTTCTGCAGGACATATGTACACACACCTTTGTGGTTCTATTATCAAATTTAAATACTGAAGTGTTTATAGATATAAAGTTCATTTGAGCACATTAGAAAACCCAACATCTCTCCTTCATGCAGAATTCCTTTCTTTAATTACTGATACTTTAAGAGGTGTGAATGTTCTATTAAAATAAATCTTAATATGAATTTATTTTTTATTACAAAATCTTACTGAAGTTACTTTTCCTCTTGATTTCTGTGTCCATAATGAAAATCAGAAACTGTTCATGGCTTTTAGTGTAACAACAGTGCTTCCCTTGCTGCTGACAGTATTTGGGCTTTGAGACATGCAAGTATTTACTCATTAAAAACAGAGGGCAGCAGGTTGAGTTTCCAGATCTGCTCTGTCAGGTTTTTTTCTGACAATACTGCTAGTTAAATTAGGGCCTGGAGGGGCTTCTGTGTGCTTCTTTTCAAAATCACAAGCCATGAATTTGGAAACAAATTCTGCAGCTCTGCAGGGTGCCTGTTTGCAAAATATTCCCACTACCTACAGATCAAACTCTCATATTAAGCATTTTTTCACTGAAAAAACTCCACAATTTATGCTGATTTCCTTTCCATCCCACCTTGAAATGAAGCATCCTACTTAAACCACAAAGGTTTGAAGAGAAGCTAAATATAATTTAACAGCAGGCTGTGGAATTTCCCAGCTAATAGCCAATAAACCCTTTTCAGAAAGCAAGCTGGTGTGGAACATGGCAATGAAGAGATCAGGGGAGTGAAAATGGAGAAGCAGTTGTGACATTCAGGTTTTGGTGTCTGTGCTTTGCTTTAATTCCAGTGCTGCTCTTACAAAGAAGTTCTCTTTGGAGAAGGATGAGCACCCAGCACCCCAAAATCCATTTTCCCTGTGCCTCTGATGAAAGATGAGCACCCAGCACCCCAAAATCCACCTTCCCTGTGCCTCTGGTGAAGGATGAGCACCCAGCAGCAATAAATCCATTTTCCCTGTGCCTTTGGAGGCAGATGAGCACCCAGCACCCCTAAATCCACCTTCACTGTGCCTTTGGAGGCAGGTGAGCACCCAGCACCCCAAAATCCTCTTTCCCTGTGCCTCTGATGAAAGATGAGCACCCAGCACCCCTCAATCCACCTTCACTGTGCCTTTGGAGGCAGATGAGCACCCAGCACCCCTCAATCCACCTTCACTGTGCCTTTGGAGGCAGATGAGCACCCAGCACCCCTCAATCCACCTTCACTGTGCCTTTGGAGGCAGATGAGCACCCAGCAGCAATAAATCCATTTTCCCTGAGCCTCTGGAGGCAGATGAGCACCCAGCACCCCAAAATCCATTCTCCCTGTGCCTTTGGAGGCAGATGAGCATCCAGCACCCCAAAATCCATTTTCCCTGTACCTTTGGTGAAGGATGAGCACCCAGAACCCCAAAATCCATTTTCCCTGTACCTTTGGTGAAGGATGAGCACNCCCATTTTCCCTTTGGAGGCAGATGAGCACCCAGCACCCCAAAATCCATTTTCCCTTTGGAAGCAGATGAGCACCCAGCACCCCAAAATCCATTTTCCCTGGGTTGCTGTCCCCCAGATCAAGACTCACCGTGCCACTTGCCCTTGTAAACTGTCCCAAAAGAGCCTGAGCCTATCCTGGTGGAGAGCATCACTTCACTGGCTTCTATTTCCCAGTAATAACTGGAGTCTCTCTGTCCACGAGGCCTCTGCAACAACAATCCACAGGGATTTAATTTTTAATCACTTGTATTATACACACAAAAAAATTTCAATCACTTCCTTCACACAAGTTCAACACCTGTAACCTTGAGGGGTTTGTCCTGCAGTTTGGATTTTTGTTTTTCTCCTCAGTTTGGGAGATGTGGTGGGGGTTTTTAGCAAAAAAACCCAAACAACAAATGACCACCTTTTCTTGCATGTCTTGAACTGGTTATCATGAAGGTCAGCACCAGAAAACTAAACCCTAATCTGAGATCCTAAAGGGAACATATATTTTATGATCAATGATTTAAAAACATCTGAAATATTTATGAAAGACACTGTACTTCAGTGTAAGAAAGACACTGTACTTCAAAAGTACAATGCTAAAATTCTGGAACTCTTACATATTTAAATGGAATAAGCCAAACAGATGAAAGCAAAATTCTTGAATGCCTAAGTGAGCAAAAACTCTGAATCCCACTAAGCAAGTGTGTTTTCATTGAGAAAGCTTAGAAGCCTTCAAAAATTTCAAGGTATTATCAATTATTATTTTAATTCTTCTTTCTTTCCCCCCACCCCTAAGTTTAAATCAAACCCTCGAGGGAAAAGTTGCATTTTGTAAAATCTGTTTTTCCCTGAGACATTTGACTCTCCCATGAAAATGAAGGCATTATCAATATCCACTTTCTGTGGAAACAACACAGTTCAAAACTGGCTAAAAAAGCCAATTTTAAATCCATTCAAACTGAATCAAAAAGATGCAACCTCTAAAGATTTAAAAGGTAACCCTTGGATGTGCACTGCAATGTCACACCACTGCCTGAAATTCATCTGCAGCCCAGAACACTTTGTTCTGAGTACTTATAACCCAAGGCAACAGTGCCATCATTCCCAAATTAATTACAACTAAATTGCTCCTGTACACACAGTGCAGAGCAATCCAAGATCACCTGCTCCTTTTAGTGCAGAAATTTATCCCAACACACCACTCTTCCCAGCAGAGTTTAACTGATATTTTAATTAGAACAAATATCACCATACTTACAATTTTGTTTTTTTCTTGTGTGTTAGATCCAGGGGCTCTCTCTCTTTGGGCTGGGACTGGGGTTTTAGGCTGAGACCAGCCAGTTGGGCTCATATTGTTAGGACTTCCAGACAGAGCAGAGGGTGAGGCTTTAAGATAGAAATACAAGAAAACAATTTATGAACAAGAAAACAACCAAATCAAATCATTTTAGAAAATGTTTAATTTTTGAAACCATACCTGATTCACTATGGCTTCGAATTGCATCCTGCAACAGAGCAGATGAGTAAGAGAGTTAATAAATACAAGAGAGCACCCAAAGGAACAAGCAGGGCTGATGTGGAAATGGCTGGGCCAGTTTTGGGCAAGTGCAACACAGTAGTGGCCAACAGCTCCAGGATTGGGGATTTGCTCATCACACCAATCCTGCAGGAAACCCATGCACTTTGGGAATTCTTACAAAACAGGGAGGAGACTGACAGCAGATTGAAAGGACTGCCACCAAAAAGGAGAGAGAAAAACAAGGACACAGAACAAGAAGAACCAGCAGCAGCACTGTCTGCATTCCCCCTGCACTTCATGCTCCTGTCCCAGGTGTGGGCAGAGCTCTTGGGATGGCCTCTGTCCCCAGGGGACAGCCCCCAAACAGCTCCTGGGTTAAAGTAGGACTTCTAACCCCCCCAAATACTCCTCCTCAATACCCACTGTGAAATAACTCCACATACTACTCCAACCCCCAGAAAAGGCTACACCAAGTGCCCCTACACAAAGGCCTCTTCTTTCCCAAGCACATCCCCACAGGGAATTTGGCATTGGAGCAGTGTTTTCCCACAGGTCACCAGGACAGTGCCACAAGTGTCACCTCATGCCACGGGCACAACACAACTCTACAGCCATGCACAAGAGAGAACTAAGCTCTGACAAACAGCACTGCACAGCTTTTCTCACCTGCCATCTGTATTATCCCAAAGTACAAACAGGAAAGGGAAAATATCCAGGGACTGTGTAAGTACAAAGCAAGAACATGCACTACAGAGAGGTTAAACACTGTCAAAGTTAACAGAAGTCAATTCAAACTCTCTAACTAATTAGTAGAATAATAAATGTGAGATTTCCCAGGAGGACAGAACAAGCCCACATTCCACTCCACAGTTTCAAATTAAGATTATCCTTAGCAAAGATTCAGTTATGAAATTTGTTTTAGCTGATTAGTTGCATTCACCCAGGCTGGACTAAGTACAGCATTCTTGCAGATTGCCACTGCTCCACACCTGAGTGGATTAAAATCTGCATGAGCAACCAATGAAGAATTCTTTAATTTACTAATTTTGTTCAATTTAAGGGTAATAAAAACCTTTCAGAACCTGAATAACAAGTGATTGCTTTTGTACTTCAGCCTGAGAATGCAACTGCTTTCAAGGAAGCTGGCAAAGGATAACTAAAGAATTGAAATTGTTTCTCATACTTATCTATATAAAGTTCTTACTTTGAAAAAGTATTTTTGAGCTTCAATCCTAATGTGAATATTTGCTTATTTGCTTCTGAATTCAACAGCAAACAAACCAAACCCCCTGTTCTTTAGAGCTGTTCTTGCAACACAAATAACACCATCCCCCCCAGTGCTGTAGTCTGTCAACTTTACTTTGATGGGAAATAAAAACAGTACAACTTGTTCTTAATCTCAGGGCTTTGGATGGGTACAGTCAATAAAAATCATTTCCAGAGGGAAAAAGCCATACAATGCATGTGTTTTGAGAGGTTTTGCTTTAAAGGCTGTGTGACCCAATGCATTCTAATCCAAGCCTATTCACATTCAGAGGAGGATGAATTCAGCCAGCTAAACTAAACATGAAGCTCTTTATCAATTTGCCTATTCCAATTAACAGCCTCAATATTTGAGTATAAACATGCTGGAAAGATTCTCATCAAATCAGCTCCAGATTAAACACTTCACGTGGACACTGCCATGGCTTACAAGTTACAGCAATCCTGTTAATCACAAGAAAACAAAAGGCACCAAGGAAATACCTACTCTTCCCCTCAAACAAAAGCGTCTGCACCACGAGCTGGGAGAAGCATTCAGGCTGTTATTCTAGGCCAACACAGTAAGAGATAAAAGAAAAGAACACAGGAAGTAGAAAAAAATATTTTTAAAAATTAAATGTTAAGCTAAATTAAAGAAAAAGTAATCTAATTTGCTTGATAAATGATAATTAAGTGCAGTAAAATTTTTAAGTATTCCTGCTCAAACCCAGAGGTTCACTAGGATATATCCTTGGGTAAACTACTTTTTTATGATGGTTTTTCTGCTGGTGTACTAGAAAGTCTCTGCTGCTTTCTTTCTGCATTGCTTTGGGGCCCTTTAAAAGCCTTTAGGATGTAATAACTATTTTTATGATAATGTGAAGAGCCAGATAGAAAGTATTTGTCTTTACTGCTCTGCATAAAGAATAAAGAAAGCAATGTCTCCTTAAAGACTCATCACTCTACCAAGGTCAATAATTCAGATTTTCTTGAGTGCTTCACTGTGGTTTGTGCCATCAGAGATGCTCAGCCCAGCCTCTGAAGCAGCAAAAAGGGCTGGGAGCCAAAGAAACCCAAAGAAAAAGGGAGGACACCTTTCCCCATAAACCCAGCTGACACAAAACCTCTGCCCAAAAATGCTTCCTAGGGCTGCAGGACACTTCTGCTCTGTTGCCAAGGTCCAGAGGAATTCTCTAACTCCCTTCAGAGCATCTTCACATTTCACTGAAGTCCATAAATCACCAGCTGAAGATGCAGGTGACTTCAGCAGTCAAAGGCTTTTGCTTTGCCCCCAGAGTTTTTAAACCATTCCACAGGCAAAAGCAACAAACAGTGCTTGCTCTCTCTTCCAAGTCCTGCAGTTCAGCACTTTTTTCTGCCAGCCCTTCCTGCACACCAGTTTAAGGTTATCAAAACAAAATTGAAGAAACCCAACCACTTTAGGCCTGATTTCCAAGAGTTATCCCTCACTGCCACTCTAAGGTAGGAAAATACAAGAAAAAGGTGCTTGAAGGAAAGAACAGCAGAAATAGTCTCAGACAGAGCTGGCTTCAGCCCACAGGCCCAGAATTGTCACCAATTCCAGACACAAAACAGATCACCAGGAAGCTTTGACCTGAGCATTCCAAGTTCAAGAACTACACTCAGACTTAGGGCACCTTTAGTCTGATTTAAAATTAACACCAGCCCCCCCCCACCACAAACCCAGACTTTTAAATTTGGAAGAACATTTTTAGACATGTCTAAAAAGCATTTCTTCCCAAAACTGAGCTTAATTGTTAAGCTCCACCTCATTTTTATACACCCCTACAATTTACCAATTACTCCAGCCAAGTTGATAGACTGCAAGAATTAATTATTAACTTTTTATGCAAATGTGTCTCCTAAACCCTTCACCACTCAGCCAACTGAGGCAAACAGTGAGCAAATGAGAGAAGGGCAGGAAGGAAGAGCACCCAGTGCCTGTGAAGGGGCAGGGGCAGCTTCAGCTGAGCTCTGTGCTCTTGGCCCCAGCGTTACCTCGATGATCCTGCTGTCCACGGGCATCGTGGTGCTGACCATGTGCACGTTTGGGGTGGATGTGGAACGCTGTCTTTGGGACAGAGAGCCCTCAGAGGAAGGGTTGGATGGGTTGAAAGTGAAGGCATGAGGTGTAGAATACCTGTGCTGGGAGCTGAGAAGGAAAAAGAGACAAAGGGAGAGTTGTGGTTATTTTTTTTCCCCTCTGGCAAGTGAAAAACACTGTTCAATGTAACCTGTTCAAAAGCAATATACACACAGTTCCAAGCAGAGAAAAAGCTGGGGTTTACACATCAACTAAACTATTTGGTCAGCTGAATCATTCCCAGTTTAATTTAAGAAATAAATTTGAAAAACTTGAAGGTCTTGTCAGCTCATGTATTTAATTAGTGTGTTTAGCTGAGGTCTGTTTCTGCTGTTACGAATTTTGCCACAGCTCACTTCAATCCCCATCAAATCACACTGACAGAGTACTGGCTCTGAGAGATGAATTCAGGACTGTGAAACTGAACAAACTGCTCATTTCAGGCCTGTCAAATGCACAGCTTAAGAGCTAAGCCCTGGATTGGTAAAGCTTTGCAAGACTGTTCAATGGTTTGCACAGAACAGCCAGCAAGGAAGTCATGAAACCCAACACCAGTTAAAAGGAGGCCAAGACTAAAATCCAGCTCAACAAAGAGTTATAAATCACAGCTAAGGCCACTCAGACCAGAAGGATCCCAAAACACAAATGTATCTTAATTGAAATGGGCCAGCCTTCACAAAACCCTTCAAAACATCTATAAAGCTGGTAAGCCACTGTTCAACAACACTGGAAATAAGAGTAAGATGGCAAAGATCAATTCCTGATGCAGTTTCCATTAAAATAAAGAAATAAAGACATAGAACCATTTACAAGTCAGCTACGTGCTCTGTGCCTCATTCCTGACCAGATTTTTCAAATGGGTGCAGAAAAAACAAAAGCTGGCCTGCTCTCTTCAGCCTCTGGAATTTCAAGGGAAAGAATACAGGCACACGTTAGGGTCAGGGGACAGGCCCCTTGGAAAGGGACACAAGTTTCATTTCAGCACTGAAAACTACAGGAATGTTCTCTTTAGGATCAGAATTTTCTATAAGAGGAGCCTATTTTCAGTTTCCACTGTTCTCTTAAAACTCCTATCTGTCATCATAATATCAGAGCATTATTTTAGTTATGGACGTGAATCATCCACCATGAGACACAAACTCTCCATGCACACTACCTGATCAGATAAAATAAAATTAATTCACAAAAATACCAAAAGGGAGCCTTGGATTTTCTTAGGCAGGAACACAAAGGTCTCCAAAAAGCCTTTAGTACTCTACCTTAAAATCTGAAGGCTAAAAATTGAAAATATGAACTCTCCAATCAACACCTTGGTGGATCTAAGAATGAGAAAGAATCATCTGTGATGAAGTGGTGTTGCTGCCTTGCACATTCATCCCAACCTTCTATCAGACTGCTCTGCTTTGGAGGAGCTGGGGGTCTCTAGTTGCTTTGGATTGGTTGTTTTGAAAGAAGTGTATTTCCCAAAAGAGAAACGACAGGAAATACAAGCTTACCTAACAGGTATCCGGGAGACAGACTCCCGCATCCGTCTCATTGTCAAGGGAGGTAGTGCAGGGACACCACTGTCACTGATATTTGAATTTGGGAACAATCTGAAATATCAACAAAAACAATTACAATTTCAACTGCTACACTACCTCCTGTACAATGCTCTCGAAAGCTGAAATTTTAAAGGGCTGTTTCTTTGCAGCATGGTTAACTTCATGAACACATTGCTATTTTTACATGGTGTTTTTCCTCTGTGTACAGCTAAAACCTCTGCCTTCAGACTCCCAAAGGAAAGTTCCACGTGTTCTTTCAAACTTGTTCTTTTGAGAGACAAAAATCTTTTTATATGAGACTTTAGATTTTCCTGAAAGGGTACTTGACACAATTAAGTTCTATTAAAGCCAGGTAGCACCAAGTGGCACAACTCATCCTGCACTCTCTTAGTATGAGAAAATGCAGAACCACATGACCAAGTTTAGTTATAAAAAATTACAACCACTAAGACACATAAAACCAATTACAGGCTTTAACTCTTTGGCATAAAAGGACTTCTAACATAATATTTTTCAATTTTTTGTAACTGGTATTAGTAAAGTATTATCCTCCATCTGTTTTCTCACCATTCATTCTCACCAGTGTGAGAAGCTGAGGTGTAGAACAGGTGAACACTAATGTTTCCAACAGCTAAAATCCAACTGAATCATGGCCTGGTGTATTCCTAATCTGTTGTGTGAGAGGAATTGCTGCCCCCCTGTTCAAACAGAGGGCATTGGAGCAACTGCCTGCTCATTCAAGGTGTGTGTTTGCTTGTCCCAGAACATTAAAATCAGGAGCAAGAACAAAATGCAGCTGACGTGCACGGCCTTCTCCCCTGGGAACAGACACTCATTGCTGGCTGTTTCAGGAGATCAATCCACAGTGCTGCACACTGATCACAGGGCCTGCCCTCCCAGCAGGATCTCTGGGACCAAGGTACAAAACCAGCTGTCAGCCAGAATTGCTGCTGCCATTAGAAAGGAGCAGTCCTTACAAGAGCTGCCTGATGTTGCTCCAGTCCACACACATGGTTGGCACCTTGGTGCTGCAGTGCTCGTGGAATTTGTAGCCACACGTCTGACAGCGGAAGCCATTGAGCAGGAACTTCTGGCAGATGTCACAGAAGGCAAGCTTCAGAAACGTCTTCCGAGCCTGGAAAACACAGCAAGTGATTAATCCAAGCTCATTAGCTCTTCGTTAACTGAGATTTGGATCTTCAGAGCCCGACAGAAAGAAATATGCTAAAATATATAAAATAAACCATGCTAAAGTGCTATCGGAGTCCCCAGGTTGCTACAGAGCTTAAAACCCCACTCAAGTATTCTAGCATGGATTTCCAGTTTGGTTGGAAATCTGGGAAAAGAAAGGGGGAAAAGAAAGAAAGGGGGAAAAGAAAGAAAGGGGGAAAAGAAAGAAAG
>VZSE01011439.1:24734-57687 GCA_013398275.1 Promerops cafer
AAAAAAAAGAAAAAAAAAGAAAAAAATAAAGGACAAGTGTTCTGTCAAATGCAAAAGCAATTTTTCTGCTCAGCAAGGTGACAGCTGTGTGAGCCCAGAGCTGGGGTTTTTGTTTGTTTTCAGTAGCACCAAAGAGGTGAAAGAGGATCAGACTGGAAGGCCCATCTCATTTTTCTTGTTAGCCAAAACTCTTGGTGTTTATGACTAACCAATATCCCTTGCATGAGAAATAAATTTCTTAGTAATCAAAATAATCTAAGGAATTTGTACTTTCTTAAATGGCAGCCTACTTTGGTTTTTTTAAAAGCTTCTGAAGTATGGAAAAATATTAAAATGAACCAGAACCTACTGGAGAGGAAGGCTCCAAATTTCAGCTTCTTCCAGACCTGGAGAAAAATATTCATTTTCTGCTGACCAACTGCAGATGATATTTTCTGTAGCTTTTTTAAAATGTAATGTAGAAGTCAAGTGACTTTCAGGTTTTGTAAATCAATCCTAACCTTTCTAATGGATGTAAATGACAATCCTTTAGGATTGCCACAATGTATTTCTAGAACAAAACAAGAAAAAAGCTAAACTATGGGAACAGAGTTCCTTCCCAGGGAGAAGACAATAATGCAAGGTAGAACTCTTAGAGTTGGGCATTATCTCTTTGTAAAAAAAAGAATTTAAAAAAAAAATTAAAAATTAAAAAACCCACAAAGCACAAAACCACCACCTACTTATTTGTTTTGTATGGTATTGTTTGTATTTGTTTTGTATGGAATAAATAATCCATTTTTGAGAAGAAACTACAAAGTAAAGCCTTTCACTGCCCCACAGAACTGTGTCAAATTACAAGGCAGCCTTAGCTCACAAAATAATGTCATGACCTGCAGAATTAACAGCACCCCTGAATATCCAGTACAAATAATAAATATTGGACCATCAGTCCAATAAAGGAGCTGAACTTATCCAGCCTTTTTAGACTGATGAGCCAGAGACTGAAAATGCAAATTTTCTCCCTTTTCTGGACTTTAAAGACATGAGTATCTTACCACAACAGTTACAGACATAGGTATTTTTGTAAAATAAAAATGGCAATCATCAGACCTGTGAAGAATATGCACAATGTGAGCTTTGACAGCCTGTGACACCTGGGGATTACCAGTGTAATAAATACAATTTTGGCATTTCACTGCAAATTGATACTTAGGGAATGTCATTTGTGGGGAACAGGGGTGAAGAAATCAACCACAACTTCTGAAAATCCCTCTGTCCAGAAAGCCCAGAGCTGCCTAATGCCCAGAACAATCCTTGGCCAAATGTGTGGTTTAATTGATAAAATCCACACCAGAATACAGAGCAGGAAAAGCTTACAAAATTGTGTGTGGTGAGTGGGACGTGGTCAAGGAAGTCCACTCGCAGCTCCTCTCCAATCAGGGAGGCAGCATCTGTGTTCCAATCCAAACGCACTTTCTTTCTGAAAGAGAAGATGGGGACAACAAAATCACCTTGGAGAGAAGTCTGGCCTCATCAACAATTATGTTTTGTGAGTCTTCTTGAGTAAACTGAAAAAAACCACCCAAAAAAGCATGGCTAACATCTTACAGTGGGCTAGATAGATCTCAGTGTCTTCCACTGAAAAAATCAGCATCAACCTGGAGTACATTGCAAGTCACCTCTTTTTCTGCTCACTTTTAACATGTTATTTATTTATAAAGTATTTGACATAAAGCACCTGGAAGCTTTAATGGAGTCACAGAAATACCCTTATAAATGTAACAAGTTATGAGTGACACCCTCAGTGACACAAAAGGCATTATTAGGTGCGTGGGCAGTGACTGGTGACCCCAGAATGGCCTCAGCTGCTCAGAGATGTAACCCCACAAATGCCTGAGGCTGCAAGGAGCTTTAAGCCCAAGCCTGTGGAGGTGTGAAGTGCATTAACTCCATGAGATACCTGCACTCCCTCAGCTTGTAAAACAATCATTTGGTATTTCATACCAGCGTCCCATGTCCTATGAAAAAATAAGGAATATCTGAAGGGAGACTGAAATCCAAATATTGGGAAGCTGTAGAGGAATGCAGAGCCTTAAAACTGAGCACACAGAACTGTTCAGGGAAATGGGCTAAGAATCACTGACACTGAATTTACCAACTACAAAGGCAGCACAGAAATGCACCTCAAATATGAAAGAAGGCATCACTTCATCTAGAGCATGGCAACACCCTCACTAAGGGGCTGCAAGCACTTGAGTGAACCCCTCCATTTTAAGTATTTTCAATATTTAGCTTTAAAACAAAAACGAAATTGCCAATACACAGAAAGCTGACACAGTTACCCTAGAAGAGGGCAGAGAAAGCAACAAGAAGCATTCACAACCAAACTGCTTTTAAAAAAAATTAGCCAGAGGGGAAGAAAACATTGCTGCTATTCCAAAGCCATGATTTTTCCATTCTCTGGGATGAAGTTTCACTCTTACCCTTTCGGTTCAGCAAGAAGTCGAAAAACTGCACAGCATTCTGGCTGCAGCCCTCTGACCTTCAGGGCCTTCATCAGACAGTCATGCAAGGTCATCCCATTTCGCACATTCACCTGTGACCAAAGGGGAAAAACCAAACATTTAGGCAGTGACTGCACAGTTTCTTTTAAGCTTTTCCAAGAGTCAAAGACCGTTTTCTCATTTTCTTTAGAAATTCCAGGAAAACTGCACGAAGTGCACTTGTGTGCATTCCTGCAAAGGACGTTCTGAAGCCATTTTGTAATTTCTCAGTTTCTTATAATGACTGAGTTTCTATGAAACAGGATTTTACACAAGTAGGCAGCCTATAGAAGGAATAGAAATGCAGGAAAAGGGAGTTACCTCAAGTACAGAAAAAGGCTTAATTTAGATTTTAGGAAACTTTGGGTAAGACTAGGTACACTCAGCTGCAAGAAACTGAACAGAAGTGTTCCCTCAAGAAGTTTCACTTTGGCTTTAACCCTCACACTTCACTGTGGGCATCCAAGCAAGGAAAACGACAGAAGTGTCATGCAGGCATCACTGCTTAGGTCAGCCAAGGATGATTTTTAATGTGGAATATGCTCATGTGCTTTAGAAAATTCACAGCACTGAGGCAGAGCAATACAGCTTCTCAAAATACAGATACAGCACATGTTTAAAATAAAACCTATCCTCTAAGACCAACCAACTGCTGAGCAACACTTAGTCACAGTAAGAGCCTTTTGAAGCTGGCCAGAGCCAGATGCCAGTGTCAGCAGTGGGAACAGGACAGTATTTGGGAGCTGAAGGCAGCACAGACTCACCACGGTGCGCTGCTTGTTGGGCAGGAAAACACGGATGGTGTTGCTGGTTTTGGACGTGTCCGAGATTTTGCCATCGTCGGACGCCCGGCGCTGGTAACCAAACTGCTGCACAATGGTTGGTGAGATACAGTTGGGGCCATCAAAGACAGAATCCTTCAGCCCAAACCCATTGCTGATGGTCTTCCAAGCTCCCTGGATGTGCTCCATTGGTGCAGCCTGAGGAAGATTGGGAGGGTCAGGGAAACGGCCATGTCCTTCACTCTGGAGCAGTGCTTTCCCTTCCTCACACAGCAAACCTCAGCCTGCTCTGGAGCACCTGAAGCTGGTGACCTTGTGACTTGCTCAAGCTGCTCCTGCAGGGTCCAGCTCACCCACAGCTGCACAGTCAGCCTGACTCCTGAGAGCATTTGCCTTTCTACACACCAAGAGAGCAGGGGGAATAGATGTGTAACTCCTCCCACTGCAGCTCAGGGTCACAGGAGCACTCCACCACCAGGTTCAGCTATATAATTAGTGTCCGAGGGGCTTTCAGAAAGGCAGCCAGCTTACAGAACCAGAGAATATCCTGGACTGGAAGGGACCCACAGGATCAGCCAGTCCAACCCCTGGTCCTGCACAGACACCCCAATAATCCCACGCTGTGCATGCCTGGGAGTGTTGTTCCTGGAGCTCTGGCAGCCTCGGGCCGTGCCCATTCCCTGGGGAGCCTGGGCAGTGCCAGCACCCTCTGGGGAAGAACCTTTCCCTGAGCTCCAACGTGACCCTCCCTGGTCACAAGAATGAAGAGTTCTGTAGGAGGCCAGCACAACAGTCCTGTAAACCAGATCTGCCACACAAGCATTAGCCCAGACTGCTAAGAAAAGAGACTCAACAGGAATTACAATCAAAAGAATTAATTAAGGAATCTATTTTTATCACTGATTTTGAGGCTTCGGTTATTTGGGGTTTTTTTAATACTATCACAATTTACATAGTGTGAAACAACAGTAAAAATTTCTCAACCCTCACACCCACTATGCTCAGTTATATTTCAGCATAAATAAAGCCTGGGAGAACTGGGATTGTTCAGCCTGGGAAAGAGAAAGCTCCAGGACACAACTGAAACCCTCCAGTACCTGAAGGGAGCCAACAAGAAAGATGGAGAGGGATTATTTACAATTACCAGGATATAAGGAATGGCTTCAAACTGACAGGGAGGTGGTTTCAATGGGATATTGGGAAGAAATTCTTCCCTGGGAAGGGTGGGCAGCCCTGGCACAGGGTGCCCAGAGCAGCTGGGGCTGCCCCTGGATCCCTGGCAGTGCCCAAGGCCAGGCTGGACACTGGGGCTGGAGCAGCCTGGGACAGTGGGAGGTGTCCCTGCCACGGCAGGGGTGGCACTGGATGAGCTTTGAGGTCCCTTCCAGCCCAAATCATTTTATGATTTTACAAACATCTTCCAGTGCAAGGACACCAACAACCCCCTCCCCTGCAGACTTCCAAACCAGCACATGTTTCTGCACATGCAGACACAAAGATAAAGGTATCATTGGATATTTCCCCAACTATCCCAACTGCAATGCAGCTTGAACTCCAAATTATACTGAAACATCTTATTCAAAATTAGGCAAAACCAAAGTCTGTACTGAAATAAAACAACCTAATTCAGAACACTCAACACTCCATGACTGAACACCTGTCAGCAGCTGCTCAAGTCTCATTTCATGTGTGGTCCTGCACCTCCTTTGTTGCAAATTATTTGAACCCTCCAATACATTTCCTCATGTTTATGTCAGAGAAAAGCCAACAGTGCTTGTTTCAGTTGAAAAGTTACAACAATGGAATTCTTGGATAAAAAAGACCTCTACGAATGTTAAGTGTCCGTTCTGGGGTGCCCAGAAGGATAAGTTGAATTTCAGAGTGTTTTCCTTCACAGCACAGCTCTGAAAAGCCACAGCAGATGTGCAAGTGCCTTTGGTCCAGACCTCAGCCCAGGTCTGACCAGCAGCCAGAAGGGAAATGCACCAACAAAGTTCCAGAGAAAGGCTTGGTTTAGGTGAAGTCATTACCACCACATGCAAAGCCCAGAGCAGCAGAACCCTCAGCCTCCAAGGGACCTTTCAGTCAGTTCCTGAGTATCTCCTTCACTGACAAGGTACACACTACAACAGAGCCCCACCTTCCCTCCTGTCATTCCTCAATCCATCAGCTGTGCAGGGCCACTTGTCCAAAGGTTCAAAATATTTAAATATCAGTAAGATTTAAACTCCATGCCCAATCATCTGACAGGATTGAGATACCTGGATTTCTTTTTTATTTTTAAATCTATGGCACATAAATGGCATGAGTTTTATAGTTGATACAAAAATGAAATCAGGAATAGGAAGACACAGACAGTCTGAAAAATGAGAGAGAAAATTGAGGAATACAACCAAGTTCACCACACATAAGCACCTACAACATCTCACAATTCCTAGGCACCAGAAAGGTGAAAAACAAGTTATGTTCAGTTACAACACCCATATAATGCACATGGCAGCTGAAAGAATAACTACTGAGATGGCAGCAATAAAAACTGAGATAAACTGGTAGATAAGAGGGGAAAGATGAAACCCAGAGAGCTTCTCTTAACTTATCCCCTGTGGGAAACTCCTTTGTTTCAGCCTTCCAGGTCACAGATGAGACTAAACAAAAAGAGGAGCACAACTTCATTTTTCTGCTGAGCTAGGGAATAGCAGGACAGCCATCAAAAAACCTCCTTGTCCCTGTTGACAACACCCCAACGTTACAGCCTTCATATTTAATATTTTAATATGCTGCCAACATTTCCTGAAAAATTCCAGAGAAAGCAGGAAATGACAAAGAATTCAAACTTGCATTTTGACAAAAGATAAGCTTCATACCCAAAAAGTTACTGCCCTGCTCTCGGGGTATTGTCTCTCCCAAACCCTGCACACTGAGGCACAGCCCAGAAGGGAAGATCCCAGCAATGTATTTTAAGGTTGTTGCACACACAGGAAAACACAGACAGCAACTGCTCTCAGCCTTCTGTAGATCCAAATGTCAGTTCTATCTTTAATTAGGCATTTGCATCCTTCTCTCCCAGGATCTTTGCCTCAGTAAGTGCTGGACAGTCTCAGAACTGGGCAGGTCTGGCACAGTCCTCCCCTCCAGCAGTGCCCTGCTCTCTCTTGCCATCAGTGGGGTTTTGCCATCTCTTTTGGCAGAGGATTCAGTCCCTGGAGCTGGGTTTGCTCAAGGTGTTGAGAGTTCTTTTCCTAGAAAATGGATGTACCACACACCATCCTTAGCTCTCCTTCCTCCAGAACCTGAGGGCTCTGGTGCTACTCAGGCACTCCGGGAGGAGCCAGCACTGAGGGGAAAAGATGAGAACAGAGGTCAGACCTGGCCTGGAGCTGACAAAAACCTGCCAAGTGGCCTGAGGGTGGAGGGGCAGCAGGGGAGAAGAAAGGGAAGTTCTACAGATCTTCACAGTCTCCTGGGGACAGACAGGGAATCCCTGCTGGAAAGTTGCTAAACCTGCTCTGGCATCCACTGTACAAGGGCTTGCAGCTGGAAAGGTGGAGCTTGTTGAAGAAACCCAAACTGTCCTGCCGCTGACTCTTGCAGCTATTCAGAGACAGCCCTCTGAGGGTGCCTGAGGTTCCAGGGCCCCACAGACACTTGGGCCACCAGCAGTCTGGTTGAGGATACTCAAACTCTGGCAGAGCACGGGCAGCCATGTTCACTTCTCAAGCCTTACTCCAGATTATTATCTCAGAAGAGCAGACAGTCAGAAAAGCTGCTGCTCAGGAGGTGATTTCTGAATGCCTTACACCTTCTCCTGCCCTCCAAAGCAAGCTGGCTTCAAATTTACATGAATATATCCAAAACCATCCCCTTGGAACTCCAGCAGCTCACTGCATGCACAGGTATGAGAATTAAAACAACACCTAAGTGACCAGCTCAGAGCTGACAGAAGGTAACATTTAATGCCACAACCTAATCCTGCACATCCACACAGCATTTCTGGCTCCTCCACAGAACCCTGAATTGCCACAACAGCAGAACAAGGCAGGGAGAACAGCTCTGGACACAGGTCTGAGCCACCTGAACAGGGAATTCATGTGCAGAGCACAGCCCACCCTGCAGTGTCCTGTCCCCAGGGCCTGGCAGCAATTTTATTCCCTTTGGGTATTTTGTTCCAAGCAGTAATCGATTAAAGGCATTTTTACTCACTACACTCATTTACTCCAGCTCCCCCAACATTCACACCAATTCACTCCAGTGAAAACATGTTTTAAACTCTGTTCTAAAGAGAAATTTAATTTAAAATAAAGGAGGAAAGATTTTACAATAATGCCTTCATAACTATATTCTTCTTAGGTTTGTCTCTTCCAGAAAAAATAGCTTTTCTCTCTTTAAATTAATTACAAGCATATTTCTGAAACATAATCATTACCAGATACTGGATTTATGTTTATGCCATGCTCAAATAATCCACTGCCAGCTGGATGTTTTCATGTATATTTCTAAAAATTTTCTTTAAATCTTTTCTTCCTGCAGTTCATCACTTTCATGAAAATGACTTCAAACAGCCTTTCTCTAACTGACAAACTGCGACAGCAGCACTCAAAGAATATTTTAAGATATTAAAGTACATCAGTCCCCTTGCAGATCCAGGACTGCTGGGAAACTGAAAGTGATTGGTTTCATATTAAATGCTCAGCCTAAGCAGAAAAATAATGTCATTTACTGCTGCAAGTCCCCCAGGAGTTCTGCACACCGTGACCAAGACTGCACTTTTCATTAGTGCTTTTTGCACACATTACAGATTCTGCTAATGAATCACTGGAACAAGTATTAAACCAAAAGCACAGAACAGCTCTGGAATGTGCACATCTGACAGGAACAAATTCCTGGAGATCAGTCACTCATATACAATCAATACATTCATGTCATTCATTCCAGTTCAAAAGGTATTGGAAGTTAGTCTGACTTTTTCCACGAGCAGGACAAATTGCTGGTCTGAACTGTTAAAAATTTCAGTCTCCCTCCCTGAGAAATGCCAGATCTGGTACTGAATTAGCCTGAAAGTTCACATGTTACAAAGCTGAACTCTCTCACCAAAGTTTAGGTACTTTGTTCTTTCTTTTTTCTGGAACAAACACCCAAAGCTTTTAAAAACATGTCAAAACAGTTCCCCCTGCCAACACACACATGCTGCCATTTTTACCCACTCAAATTCATGGAATTTCGTGTTTCACAGAATACACCTACTAAAACAGAACAAAGTCCAGAATCCATTTCAAACTGAACACTTTTAGCAGTAAATATAAGCTTGAAAAGCTCCTTAGAAGCAAAGTTTTCATCTCTGACACAAAAAGATCAATGATCCATTTAACTGTGGCCTTTTCTTCTCCCATACAGTAATTAATTGAACTAATATTGCTTGGGTGACCCATTAGATGGGGGAAAACCAGAAATTCAAACCAGACAAATCTCTGTTGTGATCTATAGCAGCATTTTTTAAAAGTAGCTTTTCAGAGCAGTAGAGAATAAATATGGACCCATCCCTATATTAATAAATACAGCTTTGATCTATGGAAATATGAATGCAGGGCATGAGTTGGGATCACTAACAACCCAGGCAGATCCCTCTTACATCTGCAAGGTTGGTGCTTTTCCTTCATGTGTCCTTCATTTTAACAGATCAATGCCAAAAAAGAAATTCCTCCCTTAGACAACTGACAAAAACTTAAAATTAACAGAAGGAAATGTCAGTGTTCAGGGAAAAAAACCAAACCAACAAAAAACAACTGAAACACATAAAATTTCTGCCTCTGTTGTTCTGCTCTTGGAAGTATCTTTTCTGCTCTTTTTCTTTAATCATCAGAAGTATTCTGGTTTCAGTCACTACTTCAGCCTTCAGGAAAAAAAATAACATTGGTTTTCCAACAAGTGGGCCCTACAGTAAGGAGGACATAAGCAATACAACTCCCAACCTGCTTTCAGACTTAGTCATTTGCAAGATTATTATCTTCTTGTATTTAAAAGCTGCTGTCAGATTAAAACTCTGGCTAATAAGCACAAACCAGGGCAGACTCCCTGGCTGCAGCAGGTTGTACTTTGGGCTCTGCTTAGCAGGAATCTGTCACCAAAACAATCTGCACCTTTGGCCACCCTGTGCCTGCTCTCTGTTGGCTGTAACAGCTCCGGGCTGCTTTTCCCAGCCAATTCCCAGGAAGATCTGTTTGGTTTGTCCTTTCCACACAGATCACTCCCAGCCATTCTTTCCCCACATGATATTTCTGTGAAATTCAAATGTGGAGCTCTAAGTTTCCCTACAAAACCACAATTCCTGCATTAGAGAAACAGGAGCACTGCACACCCCGTAACTAAAAGAGGGATACAGAATCCAAAGCTTTGCCTTTCCCAAAGCAAAAAACCAATCCCAGGTAAAAAGAAAAATGCAGCAGAGGTTTCTAATCAGTCAGAGTGTTTTTAAATTGGATTTAAGTACAGCTGCAGTTTATATAGATTCACAGACAAGTTTATGGAATTGCTATTGAAACAGTAGGAAAGGAAAAAGCAAGCAAGGGAAGTGCTCATACATTTTGTACAAGTTTTGCTTACAAAGCACCAGAACTCTGCCATGGAATAAACCTTCCACTTTTCTTCAGTATAATTTTCATAATTTTTTATCTAATGTGCTCTTAACATTGTGCAGACTATTAAAGCTGAAGTGATATTTAAGACATGCTCCTTTATTAATTCAGTAAACTCAAACTCATTACTAGAAACAGAAAGCACTGAACACTACTTTTTGTAGATGACAGTATCAGAATCATATGACAGTCTTGTCACTCAGACTTCTTGTTTCTGTGCCATAATGTTAAATTCTTCTCAGGAGAATCCTCCAAAGGGAGATTTACAGAGAGATCTCTAATGTGGGCCTTGCACTGCAGACAGAAGTGGGACTACAAGTGTTTTTTTCTTTCTTTACATGGTCAAAACTCTCTGGACAAGTCTTTCTTCTCCCCCAAATATCTCAGTCGAGTGCACATACCTTCCCAGCCATGTGCCTATTTGCATTCTGCACTTGCTCATGCCCCAATTGTTCCCAGTCTGAAAGCCCCAAACTGTGTTTGCAGTTGCCTGGAACTCATCCACTTTACAGCAAGGATGAAAAAAGTTACTCAAATGTCAGCAAATCCACCAAATACCCTTCCCACACGAGTTCTCAAGGATTAAACAAAAAAGTGACTGAGAACCTCAGCACAAAGAATGCCTGGCTCTGTCCTCCCTCGGCCGCGTGTAGGAAATGCAGCAGCACTGAGGACAGCAGCACTGGGAACAGCCCACATTTAGAGCCTGGAGAGAAGGAACAGCCTGAGGATTACTGAAGAAGCTGCTGTGAGCTGTGCTCACATCCCACTGCAGAGAGCCTGCATGGTGCTGTTAATCAGCACTGCAAAGCAGCAGGCAAGGCTGAATTATCTGTACATCCAAGAGGATGCAGTGCCCCAGCCTGTCCTACAGCCAGGGGTGCCCTGCTTTCACTGCAGCTTGCAGCCAATAAATTGATTTGATGAAGGGTGGGCTCTGTGCCAGGCCTGCAGTGCCACGTGGAGGTCAATAATGTGATTCCAAGAGCTTGGAAACATCCTCCAGACGGGCAGAGGGCAGGGCACAGGGACACAAGCACCCAGCCACGCTTGGAAACAGCCTTGAGAGATCTTCTGGAGGAGCTGAAACAAAGGATTCTCCCTTTATTTTATAACCAATTGCACCTGGGAATTGCTGGATATATCCTTCCACAACATAATGCCTGGACAGCTGTAACAACTTTATTTTCATGGTTTGTATGCACCTGTATTTGCCAAGAAACCTGAATAAAATGGCAAAAAAAAAAACCCAGAATGTACTCAAAAATTTCAGGCTGTATACAACAAAAACTACTTAAGACTATGTCAAACATTTACTGCACTGAGATCCTCCAAAAGAAATTATGCTCTGTTTTAACACTATCTTATTAAATACAGCCATGAAATTACAGTTCTGGTTTGGGTGGGTTTTTATTTACTTAACAAAGGGCCATACCAGCCTTTTTGTTTCAGAGATAGAGTTTGAAGATAATGTCACAGACACGATTTACATTAGGTCTGGATTATTCCCAACAGACCTGCAGTTGTGTGGAAAGGCAAATGCTATTTGGACAAGACAGGCAAATTTCAAGAGCTGAAGTTCTAAACTGAGGAAGGGCTTTTCCCCTACAAAGTAAATACCCAGGGAGACTGAGTCAAGTAAGAGCTTAAGTTAAATACACACTTCTGATAAAGCAAATCCTGTAACAACTGTAGCTGCATATTGATTTGGGGGCATTTTTGAAAAAACAAAAAGTGAATTTTACCAACAGTGTAAGAATACAAGCACAGAGCTGGGCTGAGCTGAGTTTCCCTTCCTGAGGGAAAGGTCCAGGCAGCTCCAAAGAAAGAATGGGGCAGGAGAAGGAGGAAGGAAGAGATAACAAGAGAAAGTTATTTATACCTTTAGTTTTCCCTTCAGCAAATGAAGTCCTATGACAAAAGGATGAAGCACATCATCTGTGGAAGACAAAAAACCAGAAGATATTTACATTTTAATAGACAAACATATACATGCACTACATACCAAATAAATAACAAAAAAATTACATCAGTGATAAATAACCATCCTTCTACTTTCAGAGTTTTCAGGGTCTTCCAGCCTTTCATTATTTTATGCAGCATTTCAGTGTAAGGAGACACAGAGTGCACGACAACTAAATGTTACCCAGCTCAAAAGCATTTCATTCTTATTCCAGAACATCAGAAACATCTTTTACAGCTAAAAACTCACTGAAGTAAAAATTAAATAGGAGCTGAATACTCCCTTCCCACAGGTCAGTTCCTCACTCAGACAAACACCTTGCTGACTCACTAATGTTGACAAATCTTGGAGACAAAACAAACAGTAACAAGCAGCCAAGCCTCTGAAGGCTCTCTGTATCTTGCATAAAAGCACCAACTGTAAGAGGAAGAATTCCTAAGGAAGATGAAGAAATCTTGATGGGATCATCCCCCACAAAGCTTTCTCTTCTCCAGACCAAGAAGTCTCAGAGTCCTCATGTCTTTCTAAGAAATGCAAGGAAAAAAAATGAAGAGGAGATCTTATATTGCCAGCTCATTTCTGGTTAGAGGTATCCTCTCTTCTGGACAGAGCAGACGGGGGAAAAAATTAAAATGAATAAATAAAAAGAAGATGCAATGGTTTTACCAAGACAGCAAAGTCTCAAAAGATTAACAAGAAACCAGATGAATGCTTTGGGACCTCCACCTTGAGCCATTTTCAGTCATTTTAAAAGTAAAATCTAGAGCCAGTCTGAGCTGTGAATTCACCCTGCTTACATTACACCTAGCACACCTGTCTCCAACAAACATTAAGGAATGTGGCATATAAAACACTGTAAATATGCCTTCCATCATGGAAAAAGATAAGCAGGGAGACTGGGGAGAAGGAAGGAATTCTGGTTTTCTCACACCAGAGGAAAAGGTGAGATCTTTAGTTGTAACCAAATACAAGAGACGACAATGAGTCACTAGGATGGATAATGTTACATGAAAAAAACGAGAGAAAACTGACAGGGAAATTTCATTTACAGAATGAAAACCCAAAGCATTTTTACAGTAAAATCAGCACGAAAAAGAAATCTCATGCATAAATCAAGAAGAGACAGCACAGCATAAAACAAGTGTGATGGGTTGAAGAAGCAGGTGCAGTATTTCTATCTGCCACCAAAGCAATAGTTGTAAGGCAGGAAAAATTACTTATTTTTCTTGACAAAGACACACGTGACAAAAAAAAACAGTAAGAACATCTGCTAACAGAATTGGCAACAACGAGGGTTTAAGGAATAAAAGAGTTGCCAAAAAGCCCAGCTGTTACTGCAGATGTGAGATTCAATTAAAGCTGACTAGAATTGTTCACATAAGACAATGGCAGAGCAGAGGGAGAAGAAAATCCCTGTGTCCTGGAGGAAGTTTCCTGCTTGCAGGATTTCCACCTGAGGTGCTCTGAGGAGAAGGAGCCAGGCCAGCAGGGGCCTGTAAGGGGAATGCTGAATACACACAAATTCATCACTCATCACACCTCAGTGGCAAACCACTGCTTTGGAGAGATTCTGCCCCAAATCTACTCCTAAATGCACAAAGAGCCAGGACAAAAGCTGGAGGTTTGGGCTTCAGTGTTGTCAATCACTTCTGAACTATAGATGCTGATGGTTTTAGAAAATACACCTTGTATTTGAGATCAGGTAATCATAAATGTCAGACATTTCAGCAGGCACACATCTCTGCAAGATACTTGTGCCACTGAACCCCCCTGTCTCACTGTCAGGGCACTCCTGCTGTTTGCTCCAGTTTCCACTACAAATATTTGGAGAGAGAGAGCATTTTGTCACTGGAAGTGCTGATAATTTACTCCCAGAAAAAATATTAATTTCCTAGAGTGTGCAGGAATACAAAATAAAATCTAGTCAACATCAGCCTGGCCTTTTAGAAATTGGGACAAAACCCCATACTACACTGATTCCTGGGCTACACTGTTAATCCCCATCTTTAAAACTCACATTGCCTATTTAAAGTCTCCACGTGAGAAACTGAGAACGACAAAATAATCAATATACAAAGGAACCCAAAATTTAAAAAAAGAAAACCTCTGCCAGATATAGAATATGCAAGCAAAAGTGAAAGAATCTCTTGTAGTCACAGCTACAGTATTATTTATGCTGACAGAAGAAAAAATATTTTTCAATCTAAGACAGTTCTAGTGTCAATCTGCCCAATTTTATTGAACGTTTTCTTCAGAGCATACAGCACTTTGTAACAGAAAATTATTCCAGGTACTGTCCTGTAATTCAACATCACAAGGGCAGATCTTACTGGAATAGGTAAAAATAGCAGCAGTGAGCATGCCAAAGGACAGTCTTTCCACTACAGGGGCAGTGCTTACATTGCAACATCAGCTGGCTCTCTTTTTATAACCTCACCATTGCCAGAGAGCGACTTACACAGGCAACTTAAAAGGCTGGAGAAATCCAAGAGTAAGCTCTGCCCTGTTTCTGAGCTGAAATCAATCCCCTGCATCACTCGGAGCCCAAGCCTCTGCTGCAGCACTGTTATTGCCTGGGTAAGCTTTCTACCTGCTCCAAAGCCTTCAGCACAGAGGGATGATGTCACTCAGAATTCAGCGTATTTCTTGTCAAATGTCAGCATAAAATTAGAGGCTTGCACACTCTGTTGCTCGTTTTGGCTGCAGCACACTGCAAGCTCCTTAATTTACTCCATTCTCTGCCAACCACACGACCCATCCTCTAAAGAACTCCTTTTATCCCATTTCTGCAGGCCAACCAGCCTGGAACAACCCCTCCCCAGCACTGAACCCTAACTGGGTTTTTGCCATGTTTCCACACAAAGATAACCATCCCAACCTGGGCATTCAAACCGTGAGCCCAGTGATCAAACAAAGGCAGAAATGTTGTTTTACCAGAAGAGACTCTGCTCCATAGCCAGCAGCTTGACTTGCAGGTGACCAAAAGTGCTTAGCTTTCTAATTAGGCACCAGGGAAACCTGCACCCTCCCATCTCAACACCACAAACAGGTTCCTGCCTGCTCATCCTCCAGATCGGGATTGATTGGAGCTCCCCAAAGTTATTGGAGGCAGATGGAGGGAGAACAGAAAGCTTGGGAAAAGCAGGGAGTCACTGAGCTGGTGCTCTCACACTTCTCTGCCTCAATCAAAGAAAAACTGACTGATCATCAACATATCTACCTCTCCTTAAACCTGCAAGTCCTGGAATAATCAGAGATGTTTGTTATTTGCACACAGTGGCCCCAGTACTGTATATTTCCTTTAAAAACTAAGCATCAGTCTCATGCAAATTCAAGAGTAAAGAGAGTTTAGACACTTTTGCCATACTTTTAAATGCATGAATTTTGTAACACAAGTTTCACAAAAAAAACCCAACATATCAAATTACAACACACATACGCAAGAACTGAAAAAATATTTTAGTGGGGTTATGCAATAGGTTAGACCTGAAGGAATTCAATTTCTATCAGAAATCATCGAAATAAGGAAAATATTAACCCAACAGTAGTCTTGGAATTGACAATTTTTAGGTAAGTTCTGAACTTTGGGAATTGAAATAAAAGGTTTTCTTGACTGTGGAGTCACATCTGTGCCATAAATACGAGCAACTTTCAGAGAAACTTTAGAACAAAGTTTCTAAAGTAAAGTTTAAACAACCCCAAGTTCCCATGTATCAAAATACACCTTTCCAAGTGAAAGCTGCACAGGTAATTACAGGCACTCTTACCTCCAAATTAAGTGGAATTAAATTCCACTTTACTTTCTCTTTTACAAGAAACTTTTAATAGTGTACTTTCTATGGTAATGATTTGGAAACAATATAAACAGCATTTTTTGGGTAGCAATAAATTAGGAATTAAAAAAAAAAACTGTGATTAACCAGTATTTTTTCTTCCCAGCAACACTTCCAGTCTAATGGTCCCCTCTACATCAGCTCTGCTTTGCAGGATCCTCCCTCTGTGTTCCTACATTTCTGCAACAAATCCATGCAAACAAAAGGAAGTACACACATCTTCACCTCCTTCCCACACCCCTTCAGTTTCACCAAAAAACTCTTACGTAAAACCTCACGTTTCTTCTACACAAAGAAAATCTGAATAAAGAAAAAAGAATGATAATTTAGTCATCCCTGCCACAGGTAGTGAGTAAAGAGAGCAGTGCCTTTTGTGGTGTGCTAATAGACTGAAAAACCACTATAAAATACTGAAGGTATGACCAGACTTTGAGCAAACACTCTTAATGGCTGAGAACAAGAAAGGGGAATATGCAAAAGCCAGCACAAATTACTGGGAGAGCTGACAGGGGCAAACACTGGAAGCAGACTAAAAGACATTTCAGAAAAAGAAAAAGGAAGCTTGATCATGTGTTAGAATATTTCAATATATACCTTAAATGTTTTCCCTTACAAAGGCATTAGAGACATCTTTCTTCTAGTCCTGCACTATCCTGCATCTCCCTCTTGGTAATCTCTCAGCTCAGTGTTCCAAAAATCCCCACTTTCACAACTCCAGCTGGTTCTACGGTGAAAAAATGTATGTAACAGAAGAATATAATGGGGGCTCAGAGCCATTTCTTAAAGCCTCTGAGCCAGCTTTAATTAATCTAGTTAACCCCACGCCACACCCAGCTGCGAGTTAGGGAAGCAGCCTCCCTCTGCCTGTGAACTAAAAATACACCAATGGCTCCACTGCTGTACCGATACTACGTCTGTCCATCGGAATGCCCCATTAATTAACGCCCTTTTCTCAGCTGCTCCTCACAACTGCAGCGTTTGAGGGGCAAACCAACGGCAGGCACAGAACGCGAGTTAAATCCGAGATGAAGCAGCGAGGGAAAAGAGCAGCACCCGTAATCGAGGCAGCATCTGCAGAGCCACAACACAGCGAGCGACATGAAAGGGGCTCAGATGGCAGGAGCTGGAGATACAGGTCCCATCTGCAGATCTCCAGATAGCGCCCAGCAAACACGGCACCGGCGCTTTCACGCTCACCACAAGCACAGATGATTTGCAAGGCAATTCTCCAGCTCTTTCGCCTCGAGTGAAACAGCTCTGATTTAACTGTGCTGCTGCTCTGCTCCGCTGCTGCATCCGGGATGCGTTTGGAGCAGCACGGGAGAAATGGCAGAGCTGCCACACCTGCACCTGCACACAAACCCTGCACGGGCCACCCTGCTGTGCCACACAGATCGGAGCTTGGCTGTTAAAATCTTCCACTCCCCAGGAGCAAGCAAAATCACGTGGACTACATCACTTAAAAGCCCGACAATAGGATACTTCTGTAAACATGCTATTTATTAATGATCACTTGTAATTCCTAGCTCTGAAAATGCTTTTTGCATTTACAAATGACTCCAGACCAGCACTTTGTTTATCCTCATCTGCTGTGTGCGCTGCAGCATTTCAGTACACAAGATGACCATATTCTATTAAACTGTAAAAGGTCAGTACACACTGCTGCAATAAAATCAACTTTGTGTAAAACAGATGACATTTATAGTACAAACACAATATTCAAGTCACTAAAGGAATAAACGTGCGCCAGCTGCTTTTCAAAGCAAAAGCGTTGTTTACAAAGAAACAGCACACACAGCAAGAGCCAGCAGAGCTCGGAGAATTATTCACAGAACTTGGGCCAAAAGAGACTTTCTTTTCAGAAAAAATAAGAACATCACTAAACATGGATTACCCATACAGAATAAATTGTATCTACTTCATGCTGTCTCAAAAACCATGAGCCAATGCACGCTCATTGCTAAAATACCTTGTTAATTTGTCACAAAGTTAGAATTTTTAGCCAAGTCCCTACTGTTACATCAACTCCTCTTTCAATTAATTTGTAAAGCTGACCAAATGTTTCCACAACCTTATTCAATACACAGTGGATATATTTCATACCAGAAAATACCAAAGGGTTTTGCAGAGCAATTACACAAAATCAATCAAAATCGGTACAATGTAGATGTAAACATGTCTGTTTACAAATTAAACTTATGTGACACTTACTGAAATCATGCTTCAATCACAGTTCTTGGTAAATCACAAGTTTTCATCTTGATTTGATGACTTTTGTTGCTTCCCCAAATAAAGATCACTTTAACTTATGCAAATTGATGGTTTTATAATAAATAGAACACTAGATATTCTTTTTCATTACACACTCTTTAGATTTCTGTGTTTCTAATTTAGAAGATGGTCCAGGAACTTATTTCTTACCACACAATCATCCTTTTCAACCATTCATTTGCACACAGTGGCCAAACATTCATTTGTTTCCTGAACTGCCATGAAAGTTTTGGAAATGCAGCTGCACAAATCCCATTATCCTCGTTCCCTGGGCAACCGGTGGTAGGTGATCGTGGCACCCAACAGCCCTGCCTCTCCTCCAGCAATTCTTGGGCATTTCTCATTTTTAAAGTTAGGCAGAGGCACAAAGAACAGGACATTCCCACAGGATATAGAAATAGGAAGCCAAAGTATGGGGGAATTCCTTGCTCTCCATCAGCCAGGGCATGGCAGCAGGAGCACATCCCCAGTGAGGAGCCCAAATCCACGGAAATCCCTCCCTCCTGCCCAGCTGGCAGCCCAGGGAGGCAGGCCAAGAACCTGACAACACGGGAGGGGGAGGAGGAAAACATCTGGGGGTGTTGAGGGAAAGCAGGAGCAGAGGGGTGCTGGAGGTGTGACAAAGGTGTGGCAAAGGGAATGTCTCTGGCAGCACAGGGAAGGACAGACTGTGCAGAGACCCAAATACCAACCTGCACTGAACTGTCCAAGTTCATTTGCTCTACTAACTTAATTAGCAATATAAAAACAATTTAAACATCCAGTATCCAGAACATCAATTCAACTCCTGCACTGAATCTTGATTGTAGGCTCCTTTACATAAAATAATTCAGCCTAACAGCTTTTGGTTCCCATCTCCTACAGGAGACTAAAAACCAACAGCTCTGGATTTCACGTTTTCCAACAAGGAAAACTTGGTTTTCTTCTCAACTCCTGGTTTTCCAACAGCGCAAGGAGCCACATAAATAATCTGGGGGGAGGAGGGGAGTAGATGTCCCAGAAGAAATTACTGCTGATGTAGCGTACCAAGAAGTGCTGACCAATGATTTCCGTGGGTCATGTTTGTGGTTTAGAAAATGAGTTATTTCAATAAGATGTAGTAAGTTCAGGCCCTGAGACAGCAGTGACTTCATATGTAATTTGAACAGAATGCACGGTTGGTTTAGAATAAAAAATGGCAAAGGAATTAAACAGAAAAAAATAAGGTTTAGATCTTCTTTGGAAAAAAAAAAGGGTTTTTTTCTGCCACTTGCAGCTTTTCCTTCAAAGCAGGTTAATCGGCAATGTTGCACAGTAAGTTGTCCAGTCCTGAAGATATTAAGAATAGCAACAACCCACATGAAAAACATATTGCAGGTCTCTGAAAGCATCACTGCCCCGACCCAACGATGCTACTTCACTTCTGATTTAATAATCTAAGATTAAATTGCTTACTACATTAATCAGTCACCACATTAATTTCATCAGCACACACAGACATCCCTACATCTTTCATGATTAATTGCAGCCTTAGGGTTTGCCTGCAGAAAATTCTCATTAAGACAAACCAAACTAAAGCCACTTCCATTCTGAGTGGGTGTCCCCAGAAGAGATTTAAGCGAATTGCCTGGAATTAACTCTCACATTCATCAACTCAACCTCTCCTCCTGCACCGACACTGCAGACACATCCTGAAGAATAAGCATGCCCATTCCAGTGATATCCCAGTTTGGCACAATGCAGTGATCCTTCAGGCAATAGCTGGAGCTGAGTTTTTCAGAAGCATTAAAATAAAAAACATCTTCAGGTATTTTAAGCTGGCTTCCGTTTTGGAAAGATTCTGAGTTTTACACCACTGCAGATCCTTCTGGTTCTGCACAGCTACAACCTGCAGCTGCAACACAAACCGTGCTGCAGCAATTCCACTGCAACTGGTTCTGCAGTCTCACTGGCCCAGCTAAAGTCCCTGCATGCATGGATGTCACTTCAAGGCTAAAAAGGAAAACAGTTCTGCACAAGTCATTTAGCCTGTCACAAGCAAGATGAACAACGGAGAGCAGTGGGACAGGCAGGTTACTGGCGTGTGCAGTCAGGCTGGAGAGAAGGAGAGGCAGGAAACAGCACAGGGCTGGAGCCCGGGCTCTGCAGGAGCACCACTGCTACACGGCAAGGCTCAACAGCTGACAAGGAATCAGGGCACGAAACAATCTTACTCCTGTTTGCAAATGTCTAATGGACTTGAAGTTGCAAAAAATAATCAAGCAAGCAATTCAAACCGAAGAATGCCCGAGCAGAAAGAATGTAGTTGTGCTGATACACCTAAAGGCGTTTTCTACTCCCAGTTCAGCAGGCTATGGATCACAGTAACAGGAGGGTCAGGCAGCCCCGCTGGCAGCGCAGGAGAGGTTAAGCTACAGCATCACAGCGGGGACCCGAGGAGACCGGGCCAGCACAGCCCCGGCAGTGGGCAGGGCGCAGCTCCAGCTGTGCGGGATGCTCATCCTCCCCTGGGCAGGGCACGGCTCCAGGGCTGCGGGATGCCCGCTGTTCATCCTCCCCGCACAGGGCCCGGCTCCAGGGCTGCGGGATGCCCGCTGTTCATCCTCCCCGCACAGGGCACGGCTCCAGCTGTGCCGGATGCCCGCTCTCACTGTCCCAGCACAGGGCACGGCTCCAGGGCTGCGGGATGCCCGCTGTTCATCCTCCCCGCACAGGGCACGGCTCCAGCTGTGCCGGATGCCCGCTCTCACTGTCCCAGCACAGGGCACGGCTCCAGGGCTGCGGGATGCCCGCTGTTCATCCTCCCCGCACAGGGCACGGCTCCAGCTGTGCCGGATGCCCGCTCTCACTGTCCCAGCACAGGGCACGGCTCCAGGGCTGCGGGATGCCCGCTGTTCATCCTCCCCGCACAGGGCACGGCTCCAGCTGTGCCGGATGCCCGCTCTCACTGTCCCAGCACAGGGCACGGCTCCAGGGCTGCGGGATGCTCACCCCGGGCGGTGCGGGCCCACCCGCGCGGCTCCGCGCTGGCGCTGACAGGCGGCGGCCACGACCCAGCCCCGCTCCCCCCGACCCTCGGGCACCCTCGCCCTGCCCCGGCCCTCTCGGCACCGATCCCCCGGGCCCGGCCCGGCCAATCCGGCNGAGGGAGGAGGGAAAGAAGGAGGGGATCCTGCCGGGATCCCGCCGCCGCTGCGCCTCCAGCCCTGCCCGCGACCCGCCTTGGCAGTGCGGCGTGAGCGCTGCCGCCGCGCCGGGGGCTGGAGCGAGCGCCGGTGGGGCGGCAGAGCCGGCTCCCCTCAGGGACCCGCAGCGCTGCCGCCTCACAGACACCCCCCGCCCTCAGCTCCCAGAGCCGGCCGCGCCGCCTCCCTCCACCCCGCAGCAGCCCTGCCTCGGCCCAGTCCCTCGTGGTTTGACAATTAATTAGTTAATGAATCAGCCCCGATGTGTGGACGCCGGCAGCGGCCGCGCTGGCGGCGCAGAGCCGTGAGCCCCGCGCTGTGCCCAGGCAGCCCTGTCTTACCTGGCAGAGCGAGCCCTGTCCTACCTGCGCCGAGCAAAGCCTGGCTCTGAAGGGAGCAGGCAGCAATTCCCAAGGGGCGGTACGTGCTCAGGGGTGGGGTGTGAGCTGCTGGGAAAGGTATCTGGGGAGAAATAAAAAAAAATAAATAAAAAAAATAGCGTGCAAGCTCTTTTCCTGGAGGAGACAGGGACCAGCTGTCAGGCAGCAATCCCTGTGTAACTCTGCACAGCCTCCGTGGAAAAGTAGGGATAGCAAAGGGCTCTGCTTGCTGTTAACTCACTTATTTTAGCTTTGAAAACCTACAGAACGGCACATCAAAATAGTAAACAAATTATCACCCCAAAATACAGCTTCTCAGGGTAGCCATTGCAAAGGAAAACATTTCTCCTAGAACTATTTTTAAAGAGCATTACACGTTTGCATTTACAGTCATGTAAGTTACATTAATTGTTAATTAAATAAGCATTACTCTAAAAAAGAGCCTCCAGCAAAATTCTCAGCCTTATTTTGGATTTCTCGACAGAAGAAAGTTCTGATATAAACCAAAACCTGAGTTCAGCTAAAGTCACATTAACCTCAGAGAGTCATAGCAAGGACAAGGAAAAAGCAGCACTGTTGGGTTTGCCTCTCCTAAGCACCAAATAAGAAAAAAACCCCAAAACATAAGCGAGTCCTTGGGCCCTCCAGGAAGAGGTGTGGTTGCCAAGGAATAGGGGATTGCAATGGGGATGGCAACCAGGAGCTCTGGAAGGCTGAAACAGAAGTGTCCATGTCTCTAAAATGCTGTGATTCCCATCTGTTCTGAAAGTTACCACTGATTCCAGTGTAACGATGCCTTCAGTTTAGAGGATGCTGCTAAAATAAACATTTAAGCTTTTATACCACCCTTTTACAAGACAAACCACACTGAGATTCCATTTCCTATTAAGAAAAGGCCTTACTCTCTAATTTTCCTCTTCCCCATTGCCATGGGCTACGAGAAAACCAAATCCAGACCAAGGTGGTATCCACTGAGGGCAAAATGTAAAATCTAAATCATTCTTTTCAAATTCCTATGGAGTAACTTCTCAATGTCGCATTTCAACTGCAGAAGTCCCATGATGCACAAATCCACTTTATTTATACAACTTCAACAGGAGTCATATCCACGTATCTGAGTGCACAACTTGGCCCAGGAGAAAAAAATACAAAAGTACACCCAAAGCAGTGTGTACAATAAATATTCACATGGCTTTAGACTAAGCATGTCCATGTAATATGGTAGACTAGTACAGATTTTAGCAAAAATATGCAAAAGGGTCTTTAAATACTGTAATATAAAGTATAAACACAATGAGGAGCTTGAGGAGAAAGGGAAAGGAGGGAAAACCACTTCAAGAAGAGGAGGTTTTGACAAAGACCATTCATAAAGTTTTAAATTGCTTTTAAAAGAAGACTAGAACAGTGAAGGAGTGTAGTCATGGAGCACATAAACACAGATCTGGAGGAAAGCAAGCCAGATTTCAGAGTTAAACAATGCAGCACATGCAAAGGAAGACAATAATTGCAAGAAAGAAACAGAAAAGCAAACAGGGAAACTGAAACATTACAGCACTGAAGTAGAAGGGAAACAAAAACTGAACAGACTTTCCAAAATAAACTGAAAATAATCAGCATTCTTCCCGAGGCTGATCTGCTTTATGTTTGTGGTGAGATGTTTAAAGTGTGAATGTCCAGTTATTAGCCTTTCATTTCTCCAGGCATATAATCAGGTGTTACATGTTGACCATCTGGGGGGTTTCCTACCTGTTTAAAAAGCAGCTTGGGGAGTGATTATGAGCAGAAGGAAAAGCTCTGGGCTTTAGGCTGTGGCAGCACCACTATCCTGTGGTGTGAGGCCAGTCTGCCTGGGGGTTCTCTCCCTTTCCTCCAGGGGGTTTGTCACACAGGCAAAGCCATCTCAGCTTCCTCGTGGTCCAAAATGGGAGGCACGACCCCCATCTTTGAGAGGAGTTTTCACATTGGCTGCTGGAAGGGAGCGTGGAAAAGTGAAACTTTCCCTCATGTGTGGTGATCCCATCTGCTGTGTGCAATATTCCCGTGCTCCCAGCCTTTACTTGGGGATTCTCCAAAAATATCAAATGTTTGAAGTGCCACCACATAGCCTTAATTGTATCCTTAATACCTCTAAGCCTCAGAAGAATGAGCAGCAAGAATTAGGAGTGGAATGCTGGCTGGGAAAAAGAAGAAATGCATATACACTCTTTATTATGGAATTCTGCATATCAAATCTTCCTCCCTTCCTCCTCAAGCCAAGGATTGCTGTAGACAAACTTTGCCATTTTATCCAGCCACAGGCAAAGCATTGTCCTCCTGCAAGGTTTGATTATGCTACAAACTATCCTCTCACTCCTGCATAAGTTGTTTTGTTGGTTTTTTGTTTTTTTTTTTGAGTAAGAAAACGTTGCTTAAGAAAAAATTTAAGTCAATTTAGATACAAAAGAAGTCCAGCATGCAGAGACCATGAAGAAAGTGGCCTTGAACAAATCAAGCATTAGCAACCTAAAAGAGAAGCCAAATAAGACATCTCTTATTTGTATGATGATGCATAAACTATTTGTACTTTATCATGCAGCAGAAAGGCTTTATTATTACCCTGTGTCACTAAAGTGTTCAAAGGAGTGGAAATACAACTTTTAGTTTGGGTTTTTCATGCACTGAGAATTTAAATTGCATAAACTACCTTACAATAACAGGATACCTTATATATGAAGCTGTTAACAGTGCAGTAAACTTGTTTTGCTGGAATGAAAACCATTATTTTTTTGCTTTGTCCTGAACAAATCATCATTTTTTTTTACTTTATTCATATCCAGCCAAAGGTGGTTGCTGTTGGGCTGGTTACAGTGCATGCCTTTCTCACCCTGTCCAGCAGTTTTTCAGCCAAATCTTGGGAGCCAAATGTCTCTCTTCCATATGAAAATCTCTTCACTATAATCTAATAGGTGTTCATATTTATATGGTTCCTGGGTGTCTTTCTATAAAATTAACAATAAATATGTTGGATGAAAATATCAATTATGGAGATTTTTGAAACCAGTTTGTGTGGGAACACTTCAGAGTATAAATTGAAACAGCTTTGCGTTAAGCCTTGCAGTAATTAAATTATTCTGAGAGTGCAGCTCTATAAACAGTAAACAACAATCTCCTACTGAAAAATATGTTGGCCCTTCCTCACTGATAATTTCGGAGGATAGATTCTTGGAATTTTCGAGGAGCTGCAGCCGGTGGCAGCGCTGCGGGTGCTGCTGCTGCCTCTCCAATTTCAGTGCGATGCAGTTTGCTTGGAGGAAAACTCACAGCGCTGCACTCCCCGGGCCAGTTCTCTCAGACTCTCCTGCAGACAGGCCGGGCTCAGTGGCTTTCCTGCATTTTGGATTCTCATTTGCAGCCCTGGTGCCCAAGATTTTACTTTCTGCTGGCGTGACAAGAAGCTGTGCAAGAATGCTGCTGGGAGCTTTGAAACCTGAGCTGTCAGGGCAGCTCCTGCTCGCAGACAATTCTCCCCCATCACCAATGCTCTGAGTCCTTTGCTGCCCCACACCTCGGTGCCCATTTGTACAGATCAACTGAGAAAAAGCAAATAGAAAATATCCCTAAAGCCACGTGGCTTCAGAGTGCTCTCTGTTGTGTCTGACGGGTACAAATTTATTTTATCAGGTGACTATAACTGGTTTTTCCCCATAGCTGGAAATGTGTTGGAGGAATAGCAGTTAAATTCCAAATAATTTTGGAAAGGATTGAGAGCCTGGGTAAATCTCCTTTCAGAACACAGGAAGTTTCAAAGAGCACAAGATAAATGCACCAGGTCAGTTGGGGTAGCACTGGATACTGAGAATATCAAAGCATGAAGATAATTTTAGAATAATGTTTTATAAATTTAATGTGGAGATGCTGAACTGATGAGTGCCACCTGCACAGGGAATAAAAACTCAGTCTGAATAAGCATTATTTGAGCTCCAAAAAGAGGACAAATTTTTTAAAAACTAAAGATCTAGGCTATAATTTGTGTCTATTTGAACAGACAGTCCTACTGCAGAGACAATAATACAGCACTTTGATTTACACGTGTATTCTATTTTTGAAACCTAACCAAACTGGTTTATTTGGTTTATTTTGACTTTCTGAAAAAGTCTAACCACAACAAAATCTCCTCAGAGCTAGGTACTACAGTTTAAAAATAACAAAGCATAAATAGCTCTTTCCTGACCAACATTTTTAGAACCCAGCCTGAACATATCACAAAAACCTCTTCTGCAGCAGAGCAGTTACACCTGATAGAGAGCTACAGGAAGGATTTATCACCTGATTGAGCTGTGCATTGGCAATTTCTCATGGTCACTGAGCTCCACTCAATACTCAGTTTCTCTCCAAGCAGGAGAGCTACAGCTGTTCACTGTGGTAAAGTAGAGGATGACAGCAACATTTCATTTTCCTGCGAGGAATCCTGAGTATGGAATGAGTAGTGACAGGGTAGGATAGGAGGCTGGTGTCAGCATGTAGCTGAAAAATACACAAACCTTCCTTTATCTCCTCACAAATCATTTTTGTTCTGTTTCTTCATCAAAAAGCCCAAGTGGTTTTTTAATAGTTCTGGTGAGAAACCTGCTCTCACTGCGATGTGTTTGTACAGAAAGCCTCAATCCTGCCCTGCTCACATCACTCTCAGCTTTTATCAAAGGCAGATTCCAGAGACAAGGAAACCCAGAGCAGCCAGTGAATGCATCCTACTGCTCAGCTATTCCCAGATAACACAGGCTGATTAACATGTGGCCATAAGGTCATAAATACCTGCATCACTCAAAGGTTCATGCAGGCAGCATGAAGACAAAAGTCCATTTTAGCCATGTGCCTGCGTTCCTGCACTAAGAGAAATGCAACTCTCATTAGCTGGATTCTGGTACAAAAAGCAATGCAAAATAAGGAAGAAAAGCTGTCTGGCTTTCAGCTCCAGCCTATTTATCCACTGTCTTTCAAGTTCATCTCAAACATTCAGATCAACAAAGATAGGGGATCAAAGGGCTGCGTTACTGTTGGCAATACACCCCTGCTGTAGCCAGCCTTTGATTCTTGTCCTCTGTGTCCTACAGAGCAATTTGTGCTTTGAGGGCCAGGACAATTACAAATCATGCTGCAAGCACCTACCTTCAGCAGCAGTGCACTCGGGAAGATGTGCCAGCAGGGCAGGATTTTGGTCATGCAGCTTGTGAGGACTGGTGGCTGCACGAGGGGAAGTTCTCAGCAGCCCTGTGCAAAGCACGGAGCACTCCAGAGCTGCACAGGGGGAAATTGCACTCTGGGCTCATGGACACATCCTTCACAGGGATCAGCACTGTCCTGTCACAGCACAAGGCATCAGGACATTCCCCCTGGGCAGCTCTAACATGATGCACCAGTGTAGCTATGCAATTTTTAAAAACTTCCATACGTGTATGGCTCATTTGGTGTCTGATTATAAAGGTGGGGGATGTTTTTGTCAGATGTTTCATTTGTTAAGGACTTTTTTTGCTGTTGCACATTCATTTCTCAGACTGGCCAGTGGTAATCAGGTTGATTATACATATCAGGATATACTTCTGCTTCAATAGAAAAGTCAACTCTGATTAAATGAACGAGGATGTTCACTTTGGTCTTATTTTTGAACGAACTTCTTTTGTAATTTCTTTTTGCAAGATAATAAAACCCCAAAACAATGCTATGAGCAAAACAAGTAAATTACTTGAGCAGTAATTAGCAAAGACATCAGGCCAAAGGAATGCAAACACACAAGTCTCCTGCTGGAGCTCAGAGCAGGAGCCCAGTGTGCTGCGTTAGGAGATTTGTTCCATCTCTCAGCAACTGCACAGAAATGAGTGTGGACATGTCTGCCTGTACCTGAGTATTTTTAATACTTTGGAGATACACATCTAATACTCACAGGTATTCACATTCATTTATTCAGACATTCCTCACCTTCAAACCTATTTCTGGTGGAGACAGAAGCTTTGCATTAGCAACAAATTATGCAAGGCTTTCTTCTGCCCTCCACAGAAATGGAACGGTGGCACGAGGGCTCGAGTGACTGCTGGAACATCACTGCTGAGACATCCATTTGGTTTGATAGTGAGGACAAAGAAATGCTGAAAAATCAAAATCTAAAGCAAGCTGAAGCCTTTGCTTTTCATACAGCAAGTATTTGTAACTTGGAATAACTGATTCTATGTTCACACACCGAATTCTAGACAGGAAATGAAAAAAAAAAGGTTTTTTTCCCCCTTATCACATACAAAGCAGAATGGATGGAAAGGAATAGCAATGCTTTGTTGCTAGTACCTCATAATGTATTTACTTATAATTCCAGCTTGGGGTCTGATGACTTCAGCACCCCCCATTTCAGTTCTTACATGGATTCCATGGTGTCACCTGAGCAGTGTCTGCAGGGTCCCAGGCACGGGGCTCTGTGCTGGTCTGGAATGGCAGGACAGCCCAAGCTGTCCTGAGGCAGGGAGGGGGGAACTCCCAGCCATCGTTTCCCTCTGGGGAGGTTCAGTGCTGAGACGTCTCCCCAGGACACACCTGGCAGAGTCACCTCTTTCAGGGCTGTCTTTTGAAAATAAACCAAGGGGGATTTTCTCCTCCTCTTATGAAAACCTCATCCTTGCAAATAAGGAACAGCATAACCAAAAATATCTCGTGTAGGTGCAGGCAATCTTCAGATGCTTTGCCCCAGCACTCTCTGGGTAAATTATCCAGCATCTTGTAGCTCTCAGACTTCAAAATTACCTATTTTATCTAAATTTTTGGGTGAGACATTCAGTACAGAGCAATAAATTATTTCCTCAAGAAATGGATTTTGATGTATCAAGTTTTCAAGTAGGATCACGCTCTTGGCTGACAAGAATGCAAGCAAAATTATTTGCCTTCTTTTTTCCCCCCCCTCCCTCTTCATTTATCTTTTGATAACAGTCAACTGCACTTATTCTTAAAGATGTATTGATGGTTACAGCCATAGTTTTATTCAAAATAAAAATGGCATCATTTATATGCAAATTTGATAATATTTCAAATATACTATGCAGTATATGTATTATTATATATTATATATATTATAAAATAATTTTTCACCTCTGCTTTGTTTATACCAGGAGAGTTCAGGATATTTCCATTACAACCAAAAGCCTAAATTCAGATTTTTAGTGCTATCAGAGTAAAGTATATTATTGAGATGGTATAAACCAGACCTACTCAAGAGAAATCTCCATTTCTGGAGCAATCCTTGGAAGTCTTTGAGTAAGGAGAAGAAATAGGATTCATTCTCATTTTTGACACAATAAAATATCATGGATTTATTTAGTTTAATAGAATGTAATTCACTTGAGTATTTAACTTAAGCAGGTGGAAAATCCTAGTTTCTCTTAGGGATAGGAAATGGACTGAAGCAATTAAAAGTCTTTGGTTACTTTTCCTGGTAGCTTTTTGTTGCTTGTTTTTGCAGGAAGTGAAGAATTCTCTGAGGAAAGCTCCGAGCTGTTTGTGTGGCTTTGTGAGTAATGGAAAGAATTTATACAAAATATGCCACTGCTGTGTAGTGATATGGAACAATAAATAATGAAATGGGGAAGAGGTAGGAACTGCTCCGACTCCCTTTCTATAAAATCACTCTTCCTAGAGGAAAGTGGAACTGCTGTGGAACAACTTGTATGATATAACAGTTGGGATGATAATTGCCTAGGAAGGCTGCTTTGGAATTTGGCAAGGAGCCACGATGTCCTAATTACCTTTACTTTGCAGTTTTTGGTCTGGAAGTAGCTGGTGTTGTAGAATTCACTGATCCAGAGTAAATGGGATTGTTCTGCTGCAGCAGAAACCTGGGCAGGCCTTCAAAAAATAAGGATTATTGAAAATATTCTTTTGGAAAAGACAAGGATATAAAATCCTAGGTAGCCAAAGTTGAACAGCAATGTAAATAATCCTTTATGCAGGCTATTAAAATTAACAATTATTTTCTCAGGAAAATTGGTAGTTTTCCATTCAATGCCATGTTCCTCACTGAAGGAACAGCAGTTCCAAGAAAACCTTTATCACAGAAGGCGAGAATACAGAATTATCCTTTCACAGGAACTCAGTGCAGCAGAAAACTTCCAAAGCAATAAGCCCTATAAATACCATTCTCACCACAACTATTCACTACAAGGCATAACAGCCCCGCTCTTCATTAGCATTTTCAAATTAATGACTGTCATTAGGGAAGGCAGTGTGAAGCATAATGCACTTCACAGTGAGGCAGCTGTTGCTGTGCCCACAGTTGTTCCAGTTCCACCAGCATCTACCTTCCAACAGCCTCAACTGCTGGATTTTTGAGCTTCCCCTGTGCTTGTTGTTCTGATTTCCTCGTTGATATTCCCAGGGTAAACAAACAGCCCAGCGTTATCAGGCAGCCTGAATCAGTGTCTGCCTCAGCCCCTGCCCTGCCAGGGCTGCTGCCACCCAGGAGCTTCCCACCACCACTGCCAGCTGGGCTTCCCTGCAGAGAAGTCACAGGATTAAGCTAAAAAACTTTGGTGAGTAATTCTTACTAGACTCACACGATCAGACAGATTAACTGAGTCAGGCTTCAAATTTCCTTAGAGAACTTTTAATTTTTTGGCTTAATTTCCAGGCACAAGCAGGGGCAGTATGAGTGGAACCTCCCCACAGGTGATGTGCTTACAGCAAGTCACAGGTGTGACAAGCAGCTCATGGCTTTGCCAAAGGTCCCAGTTTCACTCTGCAGCAGTGAGAAAACCAAGATTTGGTTAAGAAAACATGGAGAAAAGCAGGGTTTGGTTAAATTCTCTGAACCTCATCTTTTCATCTGTAAGAAGTAGGAGCAGTATTCTGCTTTAGGTGCAGATGAACAGTACACCTAACTGTTATTATATCCTGAGTGAATGGGATTGTTCTGCTGCAGCAGAAACCTGGGCACTCTTTCAAAAAAATAAGAATATACTGAAGATAGTAAGTCCACTGTTTGTTTACACTGGGAATATCAACGAGGAAATCAGAACAACAAGCACAGGGGAAGCTCAAAAATCCAGCAGTTGAGGCTGTTGGAAGGTAGATGCTGGTGGAACTGGAACAACTGTGGGCACAGCAAAAAAAATAAGAACATACTGAAGATAGTATTTGGAAAAAGAAGACTTGCCAAGGATATAAAATCCGAAGGGACAGCCCCTTTCCCCCTTGCAGCCCTCTCTGCCCCTCTCACACTGAGTCAGATGTTATTTTTTATTTCTTTTTCCTGACTCCAGCATCCCAGGGCAGGCTGAGGTGTGCAGGGACTGGAATGTCCCCATTTGGCAGCAGCCCGGAGCCGAGCAGTGGCTGGGGAGCTGCAGCCTGAGCAGCTGCGAACTGATCCCACAAAGAGCAGCTTTTGCATATGCAAAGGCCATCTCAGAGGCCAGCGCTGCTTACTCAGCTGTTCATCGCACTCACATGAGCAGCAGTATCATTAGATACAGTCAGAGCCGAAGATGTTAATTAGTTTTTAATCTATTGTTCAAAATTCCGTGTACATTGTAATTAATTTACCTGCCACGGGTGTTAGCTGCTTTGAAGAAAGCCCGTGTGACTTCTTCAAAATGTTATGAAAAAGAACAACGGGAGTAAATTGGAAGGCAAGAAAATTTGCTGATAAACAAAATTTTCAAGGTCCTTGAGACTTATTGAAAAAGTGCAATATTAGATGACGAAATTGTTGATTACACCTTATGAAAGTGGATGCAAAGCAACAGTCTAGGAAAAGAGAACCTGAATTTTGTGTGTGTGTGTTATCAGTCAGGGGTTCTGGTTTAGCTCTTGGCAACCAGATAAAGACAGGTGGGATTTACTGGGAAGAGCTCCCTAAAAATGCCAGCTGAGTGCTCAGCAATGGTTAAAACAAAAAACAACATCAGGAGTTCAGGATGGGAGAGGGATGACAACAAAACAGAAGAGAGTATTGACTTAAACTGTAGAATTTAAGGCTGTACCCACATTTTGAACACAGCATGGAGGTGTGTTCCTGCGTGGCCACATATCTGTAACAAAATTAAGAGGAACAGAACAGAGCACCAGGGATTTGGAGAGATATAAACCAAAGGCATTAGGACTCTTCAGCTGGGGAGAGAAAAGGATGAGAGAAAAAATGAAGTTATTTTCCTAAGACAAGCACCTCTCACATGCCTATATAGCCATCGTGTAGGGACTGAGAAGATTTGAGAAAGAAATGGAGAAGCTCAGAAAGCAGGGGCTGTGCTGGGTGTTTGTAGATATTCTCTACCAAACCCTGCTGAATCCAGTGACAGGTGATCAGGAAGGGTGCTGCATGCAAACACAAAAGTGCATTTTCTCCCACCATGACCTCCAGTGTTGTCACAATCAATGAAAGGTTTTCCTGAACTGGAGGCTGATTTTCTATTTCTGGGCATTTGAAATTCTTTTATGCTTTCTCTAAATTGCCATTTGGGATTTGTGTGCAGCTTTCTATGATTTTATATTTGAAATACCAGAGCCAAGAGCTTTTAAATTGTCATTTAGAAACAACTTACAGTGTGACAAATTGCTTCTTGGCAGCTAATATTGCTCTTTGTTTATCCTGTTTAGACTTGGAGGGAAAGATCCTTTTAGGTTGTTTTTTTTTTTTTTAATAAAAATCTCTAGATTATGTTGAGTGTCTGAACAACCTGCATTTTATCCTTTTAGCTGTTACTTCAAAATGCCAACAGAGATTGATAAAATCAATAATCTATTATTGAAAAATAAGTAATGTATTATTAATATACATAACTTGTGCATCTCCTGATTTGAGAAGTATTTAGGACACAAGATTTAGGTGCAGATCAGTTCCCAAATGTTCCATAGCTTCTGGAATCTGGATCTGCTAAGCCAGGACAGCCTAGGATTTCCAAAATAATTATGGCTCAGCTTTAATGATGCTCTTGTTCCCTCCCAAAATCCTGGAGAGCACGTTTTGCCATGCTTGACCTTTGTTTAGTTAAGTGGGATAAACACAGAGTTGTTTCTCCAACACAGAAAAAATACCAATGTGACAGAACAATACTTAGCAGGGCTTTGACAGAAAAGCAGAAAACCCACGTGGTTTAATTGGAAGTGTTAAAAACCTGTGCTGTGTTTACAAAAATTCCACAAATAACTTGAAAATCCTTGGCAGGTAAATCCAAAAGAAACATTTGGGGTGTTAATTCTGGAATAAAGGTGCACAGAGTATATAAAAAGATGTTGAACTCAGGGCTTTTCTTTATATAGAGCTTGGCAACACAAAGCCCCATGAAAGCGTGCAACATGTTTTTAAAAAGCAAGTTTAAAACACACAGGGTTGTCATCCCAGATTTCTCACAAATAAATAAAAGTAAGGACAAAAAAAAAAAAAAAAAAAAAAAAAAA
>VZSE01011439.1:57728-99700 GCA_013398275.1 Promerops cafer
AGAGAGAGAGGATGGGAAAGGAAAGAGAAATAACATTTTCCCCTGCAGGTATTCTGGAGAGAACAGCAGACTCAACCCAACAGACAGTTTGCAGAAAGCCAGGCTTAAAAGAGAAGTAAAATAAGGAACTCTGCAGTCAAAAAAAGAAAAAAATACAGAAGTTCCCCAGCTAAATAAATGTTCAGTGCTAAAATTTATCAGCCTGATTCTAGGAACTCAGTGATATCACCACGGGCTACAAAAATAACCCCCCCAAAGAATCACATGGAGTGATGTCATGTGAATGAGGAATAAATCCTTGCTTTTTTTAAACTGAAAAGTTTCTATTCAGCCAAACTCTAGGAAAAAGCACAAAGCAACACAAAGGGCAGTGGCCCAGGTCAGGGAAGTTCAGCTGTGCCCTCCTGATGCTGTGGCAGAACAGAGAAATCACTACATGGAAGTGATGGTAACACCTTCATTTCTGATTAAATGCATCATCACAAAGCCTCTCAATTCCTCCTGTTCCTGGAGGGAATGGAGTTGGAGTGGCCAGCAACCCCACTCTGAGGTTCTGCCCTCAGGAAGGCACTTCAAAGTGGCTTCTCAAAGACAAAGGATTTTTCCTTTTCTGTCATATGTTGGAAATAAAGGTACCCAGGAAATCAGGATGCAGCACAGGGCAGTGATGGCATTTCAGTCTGGCCAGCCTGCACTCCCACAGTAACCTGCTCCAGGATAAGGTTTTCCAAAATCTGAAGTATTTCAAAGAGCCTTTATTAAAAATATAATCCAAAACCATTTCTAAGTGAGCCAGAAAGAAAATTCAATGACTTTTGAGACTTCTATTGGAATTCACTGGAAAAGACCAGAGTGCTGAGCTGTGACTGGTTAAAGATAATAAAAAAAAGTACAACTTTTGAGATTTCCATTAGGATACACTGGAAAAGACCAGAGTGCTGAGCTGGTTAAAGATAATTAATAGCTGGATGCAGTGTGTTAATCACTGATGGCAGCAAAGAGCATCATTCCATAGCCCTGCTGCATGAGATCATTGGCCAAGTGGGTATTTCTAACCACATGAGAGAAGTATTGCTCCTTCCAGCATGGAATATGGCCAGAAAGGGGGGAAAAAACCAAGTTTTAGAATGTTTTTTATGAAAAAACAAACAACAAAGTGCCTCTGCTATGAGCTGAACATGACTAGCCAGGTCCATCTTTTAGAACTGATCTTGAATTTAAATCAGCCCAGAAACTGATTGTGCATTTCTCCCACATCATGACAGCAGTGAGGAGCTCAGCAACAGCCTCCTTTGGCTGTGCCACCTGTCACAGCTCCTGCTTGTTGAAGTTACTCTCATTACCCAGCTCCATCAATTCCAGCCTTCTTTTCTAGACTACCTGAATATTCCAGTGTGATGCTTTATGCCACTTAATTCTCTTCATAGAGCTATGTGTTAATAAGGAAATATTGTGGTTTTGAGATAGAATGCACAATAAAAACATGCACAACAATATCATGGCAAATTTTAGATGATAATGAGCAACAGCTACAAAGGCTTTGGATTTAAAGCAGTGAAGGGCTGAAATTGTGGCTCTACCAGAAACTACTTAGCCAAGTCACTCAAGGGAGTAACTGAAATTAGCAGATCTTAAATGTTTTACTGGCTCTGAGATTAGGTTAAAAGCAATAAAGAGATTTCCCAGAATGGCAAAATGACTTCGTTAGAAGAGAAGAGAAGTTGGGGAAAAGTGTGAAGTAGCAAGGAATAAAAAGATTATCTGTTGTGTTGTACACCTGGAGCTTCCAAAGTGCCAAATCAGAACTGTGAGATCACACTAAAATAAAAATAGATAATCCTGTTGAGCCCTGTTTGTTGCTCTCCCTCTGTGCCCAGAAGGTCAGGGGATATCTCAGATTATGAGCACCACTCTCAGTTCAAATTCAAGAGCTCTTTCAATGCCCCACATTTCACTCTGGGTTACTCTGTTCTGTCCCAGCCTTGCAGTGTACAGCAGGGAGGAAATCAGCATTTCACAGGGGTTGTGTCCTGTCCTGAGCTGGGCTGAAATCCCCAGAGGAGCTGGAACTTCTCAAAGCCTCACAAGAGCAATGCCCATCCTCACATGACCCAAGGAAGTCACAGGGCTTGGTGACACTGGGCTAGAAAGGCTGGGGTGGAACCTCCAGTTCTGCTGGGAGTTTTCCACGAGTCCCTGGATCTGGGCTGTGTGTGAGGGGCTCTGCAGGAGCCACGCAGGGCAGTCCCACACCTCTGCTGGCTGCTTTTTCTTTCTTTGCTGTGGGGATTTTTTGTGTGTTTTTTGTTTGGTTGGTTTGGTTTTTGGTGTTATTTTCATTGTTGTTTATTGGGAGTTTTTTGGTTGTTGTTGTTGTTGTTTTTATTTTTTTTTTAATTTGTCTTTAAGTCTCTCCTGATGGAACTGGTTTACTTTGTATGAATACACAAAAATAGGAGCAAAATCCTGGGACTTCTTTGTTCCGAGCAATTGGCCTCAACTATGTGATAATTTGGAATGAAGGGATGCCTCATCTAAACCAGAAACTTTAAATCAGAGCTCTGAGACCTTCCCTTACAAAAGCTTCACCAAAATAAATTGGTTTCCATGCAGAACTTTGAACTTTCCATGCAAAACTGGGTGTGAATCTCATTTTCCAATGAAAAAGCATTTTGTCAAAAAGATCCTTGATGAGTTCTTTTTCTGAAGAAACACTTTTTGAGTAATCACTCTGTAGGCCAAGGAAATATTTAAAAATCATGAGCTTCATCAGTGTCATCCAACATGCCATTTTATGTAAGTGATTAACTTGACAAATGCACAGAAGCATTCTCCACTGGCTCGCAGTTATTTTCAGGCAGCTGCACTTTATTGATGAGTGGTCTTTGCATATGAATAGATTTTGATCTGTGCATGACTAATTTCTACTTCTGAAAGGGATTTAACATCTTTTGCTTCCTGCTAGAAAGCAATTACAATTTCTGTGGACAATTCAGCATGGAACACTACCCTTGGATTGGAAGCTGGGTTTCATTCTCAACTTGTTTGCTTGCTTTTGCTATTGCCCAATAAATTCCACTGAAGCAGAATCTTAAAGGCCCATCAAGTGATAATTTATGGGACTCTGAGCACTGAAATTAGAGGAACACAAGAGAATCTGAATGTTTTGTATTATCTTTGTGCTCACTTCAAACCAGATACATAAAGAGGCTTTTTGGAGTTGAATGCTCACAATTTCTGCCCCAGTGCAAGAGAAGATGTGATCACAAAATGGCCCTGGCAGGTTTTGTACAGGGAGAGCAAGTTAAAGCAACAGTTATCATGAATGCCAACTTGGAAAGCAGCCTTAATGTATATAATATATAATGTTCCCTAATACACCCTGTATTTCTGCTCCAGAGGACTCCAGTGAGTTTCACTGACCTCGGGGTGGAACGAGATCAAAGCAGAGGTGCCTCCACACAGGGAGGCTTGGCTGGCAGTGCTGGGACACCCTCCATGTGGAACTCCGGGCCAGCATCTGGAGAGGTTGATGCTGGTGAGGTAGGAACAGTGAGGAATTGCTGCTAATGGAATTTACTGCTCAGTTCAGTCTCTGGACACAGGTACTGGCCCTAGCATTTGGGAAATACACTTTTCTTGGATGCTCTCGGGTCACCATTTGCACAAAAGTGACTGTGGACAAGACAAGCACCATAAATTCCCAGGTTTTCAACAATTTTCCTTCCTGACTTGAACATCCTGTGGGAGAGGAGAGGAGAGGAGAGGAGAGGAGNAGAGAAGAGAAGAGAAGAGAAGAGAAGAGAAGAGAAGAGAAGAGAAGAGAAGAGAAGAGAAGAGAAGAGAAGAGAAGAGAAGAGAAGAGAAGAGAAGAGAAGAGAAGAGAAGAGAAGAGAAGAGAAGAGAAGAGAAGAGAAGAGAAGAGAAGAGAAGAGAAGAGAAGAGAAGAGAAGGAACCACCACACCTCTGCTAACATGGCCAGTAAGTTTTCATCTCCCCTCTGGCCCTTTTAAAATCCAGCACAATAGGGGTGTACAAGCTACTAACATTGAATTAAGAGTTCCACAACCTAGTTCAGAAGAGCTCTGAAATGCTGCATTTTGATTGTTGAATAAGAAAAACCATTTCAGTCCACTGGTGCTTGGAGACACTTCAGCAATGAGATCACATCTTTTTATAAGCTCAGTACTGAGTGTGTAGCTGAAACCAGGAGAATAAGAAGCTGCCTTTTGACAACAGAATGTCTGGGCTGAGCGTGCATCCACTCCCATCTGGAGGTGCAGGATGCAGAAAGGTGGGACTTGGAGCAGTTTTACTGCAGTCAAAGGGGCACAGAGCAATACATTAAGGGACATTTTTCATATGAATTGATAGCTGGTAATATAAAGGTGTGGAAAATAGGAAGAGAGGCAAGCACTGGATAAGAAGTACTAGTGTGGAGGATTCATTTCACACAAAGGATTCATTTCAACTGTATCAAGGAATGATGGTCCTGCTGACTCCACGGCTCATCTCTGGTATCTTTGTCCATAAAGAAACACTTTTGTCAGTAATCACTTCATTTCCAGTGATGCTGATCAGATATCAGTGTTTGTTCTGAGCCCTGGCATCTCTTTAGTCTTAACAAAAGTGGTATAACAGCCACATCTGAATCTGGGCAATTCTACAAACAACATTGCACAAGTTCCTGATTAAGACCTAGATGTGTAAAACTTTGTGTACCAGTAGTTCTTCATTAGCCTGCACCCAGGAATTTGAGTAATTCTTTGGTGAAATAATAAATTTCCCTCAAGCCCTTGTTAGCACATCAGTTTTGAATTGAAGCGGCATCTGCTATTCCAGAGTTTCATCAGCTCCTGAGCCAGCATTAATTGATGGGATTCTCCTGGCAGAGCTGGGGCTGTCACTGCATTCCTTCAGCTCTGTGTTTGTAGAATTGGGTCAAAGAAGGAACCAGGAAAAGGTAAGCAAAGCATTCTCCTGGAATTTTGAGGATTTGAGGAAAGGATTGCGGGATTTCGGCAACGGCTGAAGGAATCCAAAGGCAAAGCCTGTGAGAGAAACCAGATTCACAAAGGTGCTGAAAACAGTGGGAGGCACTGGCTGGCAAGATGGGAGAGTGATGAAGCCCAGGAAGCTGGGGGGAGGCTGAGGGGGGAGGCTGGGGGCGTTCAGTCGGGTTTGGGGTTGCTCTTCACAGCTCCACACGAGCTGGTCCTCCCAGCTCCGTCCTGGCAAGGGGGCACGCCATCAACCAGCAGGGCAGGGTCCTCCAAAGTTGATTTTCAAACTGAGGGCTGCCTGTCTGCAGAGGTAGCTATTGGCAGCCTGGCTTTTGTAGCCAGGGGAAACACTTCCTTCAGACTGCAGCCACTTTCCCCAGCACATGCTCAAGTCACAGCTGCTTCAGCTGCACTCCTACATCCCTTGGCTGCAGCTTCTGATGTGCAGGAGAAAGGAGCAGCCTTGTGGAAATAACACAGGAGCAGGACACTTCAAACTGCCCTAATGGGATCTCAGAGCCCTGGGGGTCAGAGTGTCCTCAGAGAAAGGTTTGTGTGGATAGAGTAGAGAAAGAGTTTTCCTGAATTCACTCACGTACAAAAATCTGCACTGATCTGATTCTAGACCTATTGAACTCCTCTGAGAGAACTTTCACTTAGGTGAAAACCTAAGCATAATAAATTAATAATAAGGTAGCATATAATGAATTTGATAATTTTTAGTAGCCTTTCAGACACTGGTTCCTTCAGTTGAATCAGGAGAAAGGAATGATTATCAAATCTATTGTTCTGTTGTTTTTTTAATCTCAGTACACAGGAACATCGACTCCTGTAATGCAATCTGGTAGTATTTTCTCAGGAATAAAATTGCTGCAAGAATTCCCTCTTCCCTGTGCCCATACACACCCATCACCCAGCCCTCAGTGTAGGGGGAAACTTTGATGGGAGGAGTTCATGGAATAGCCAGTGAGGCTGCACATCCCCTGGTGTGTGAATTAACTGCAGGGGCTGGCTAAACTCCCCACTTCTGGCTGCTCAGCACAGGCTTCAATACCTGCTCAGTTCTAAACACTCTTTATTTATTTATTCTGTGAGCTGAGGGCCTTCAAAAGGGACACAAAACTGTCCCAAGGGTCTCTTGCCTACCTTGTGATTCCACACAAAGAACTAGAGCTGTCTCCAGTCCATGTACAAAAGTAACTGTGGTATTTAAATGCTTTTCACACAGCCCCAATGTATCATGCATTAAATGGCTTTCTCAGGACAGCAACCATCTATTTTTGTACTCACCAATATATTATATGCTGGAAGTAAAAGTAAAACCATATCGACGTTTTGAAACAACAAAAGATTTAGAAATATATATCCAACTTGAATATATAATCTGAAAAGCAGAGTTCCTTCTGCCCCTTGAAAATTTCACCTTTGATTAAGCAACGATTACAATCTTCCCTCAGATAAAATATATGTGTGTGTATATATTTATGTGTATAATTTCAAAATCAAAGCCTTGCACTTCTTCTGGATGTCATCTGCTAGCACTGGGAGCTGATCCCAGCATCCCAGAATGCAGCCTGGCAGGAATTCATCTCCTGCTTATGAAGGGCTCTCTAATTGCCCTGGGTTTCTTCCCTTTTGAACTGCCTCTCTAACCTGTAATTTTGGGCCATCTGCCCAAAGGTAAATGAAGTATCTGGTAGACCCAAGGAATTCCTCATCTGCTACAGGTGACTGCAGACTGGGAGCTGCCATCCCCAGGGAGGAATGACTTCCCACGTAGCCAGGTTCCAGTCACATCCCCGGGCAGGGGAGCTCACCCCTGCTTCCAGTTCTGCACTGGTTTGAGCTCTGGGGAGAGCAACAGCCAGGCCTCCTCCTCTGAGCTCCAGCAGGAGACTGAAACTGGGAGAGATTCTGATCATTTAGCAAGTATTGACTTGATTTCATAAGGCAAGAAGAGCCACAGAGAGCAATTGCAGTTGCTGCTGCTGAGCAATCCAGCACCTTCAGCCTGACACACTTTTTGTTCCCCCTTTGGCAAAATCAGGGTTATTCTTGCTTTTGGCACTTAGGCAAAGGCATTCCCATGAATCCTCCACTGCCTCAGTGTGAAAAGATTTGCTGTTCATAAGGAGCTGGTCGAGGCCAGTGCCAGGAAAAGTGGGGAGGAGGCTGCAGGGTTAAATGCAGATCAGCCTTCAGTGACTATGGCTCTGTGGCAACCAAAGAAAGGGCTTGGACTCAAATATGAAAATACCAACTCCTTTTCCTCACTTTGAGAGACTCTTCTCCCTGCTGGCATCCTGGTATCAAGCCCCTTCTTTCATTCAGGCCTCTGCCTTGTTCCACCAGGAAAATAATCAATCCCAAGCACCTGGAGCTTGGCTCTTGGAGTGCACAGGAAGGACAGGATTTGTACCAAAGCCTGGGATAACCTTTATCCAGACAGCAGCACTGCTTTCTCTGCCTCAACAGTCAAGTTTCTGCACCCAAAACTCTTCCCTGTCTTTCAGTGCTCAAAACTACAACGTTCATTTCAAATCCACGACAGATTTCCTAACAAAAAAAAAAGTGAAATAATTTCCTATGTGAAAGTTCTGGGAGGATACTCAAGTTTTAGCCAGCTGGTTTAGGTATTGGTGAATTGGTGGACAAACAGATAATAAATTCAAGTGAAACCAGTGAAATTATTCCCATGTATGTGCTAAGAAGTGAAAGTAAGAAAAGAGAAGCCAGTCTGTGGGGTGACTGTGTGTGTGTGGTGCTTCCAGCAGCACTGGAGACTGTGGGTGGAGAGGTTGGAGGGGGTGTGGAGATGTTTTACCAAAGCAAAAACAACCTACAGGTGCAGCTAAAAATACTCTGCTTCAAATTCAGTCAACGAGTTCAAAATGCCAGTGAAGTCCCAGAGTGTGAACCTGCCAGCATTCATTTAAAATGTTTATTCTCTTTTTCCTTTAATACAGCTCCTTCAGTAATTATTTCAGTAATTACATACTGTAAGAGTTGGAGAGCTGGGGCTTGGCTCCTACAGAGAGGTTCAGCTTTTAGGTTTTTTTTCTTCTCCACCTCTGTGTACACAGATTTATTTGTATGCAAACAATATTTGTGCAGGTGCCTACCTGGCGTTCGGGGCACGCAAAGCCAGGGCTTGCCAAAACTTTGCATTTTTTGTTTTTCCTTTTTTTAAGCAAACAATCATTTCACATACCAGAGTGCTTGGGCACCAGAGGGATGTATTCTGTATAAAAGTCCACATTCTTTATGGAACTATTGTACTTTCTTCTTGCTAAGGGGACAAGGTAGAATAGAACAAAACCTTGGGACAGAATTCTGGACTCTTTCTCTGCAGCCCCCAAGGTAAAAAGGTTTCTCTCTTGACCCCCTGGTACACCTCCTGCTACCAGGGTAACAAAGTATTTGAGGCAAGGACAAAGAGTGATGATTCCTGGCTGGAAATATTCTGAGGAGGGGACGAGCTTAGGACCCTCAGACATGAGGTTCTTTAAGCAGGGACTCCTGGATGCCCTGTGGGATCAAAATCAGCAAGTCTTAAACCTGAGTTTAAACTTAAAACTGAATCTGCTGGTATTCAACTGCTTGCAGAAGTTAATATCATCCTGAGTATCAAAATGAACAAGGATTTCATTAAACTTCCAGGGCACTCTGATTAAAAACGAAATAAGCCCAAACACATCTTTTGTGGGAGAACTTGTGTGACTACAACAGGGTTTTGTGCAGGGCTCAGTGCAGGGGCAGAGGGAATTTTGGAGTGAATGCTGCTCCATCCTTGGGCTTTGCTGGCAGCTCTGCTCCTCTGTGGGGCTTCCTCTGGCACCACCACCCCACTGGGCTTCCCCAGGAGTGACGTGGCAGCTCTGTGCTCAGGAGGAAAAGCACAGCAAAATTCCCAGGTCCCCCCAGCCAGAGGAAGGAGCACACAGCACAGTCCTAGCCAGAGGGAAAAGTGCCCAAAAATGGGGAAAATGTCACATTTGGGCTTCAGAAATGAAGGAGGCAGCAACCACATCAGCTACAAGAGAGCCCAGACTGAGCAGGAGCTGAGGGAGTGCTGCCTTCACCACGGTGTGCAGGGTAGGGGGCCTACATTAATTAACTACATTAATTAACTACAGTAATCCAACCTACAATGCTCAAAACACTCATCCCAACCTTTTTGCTTCAGATTTTGAGGAAGCATGGGATACCTGTCAGCGAAGGGAAATGCAGTGTGGCCTTGGAGCTTAGAGGGGAAAATACAGCAAAATAACATTTGGGGAAAAAAATGTAATGCACTTCCATTTTGTTATTCTTTCCCCCCCCAGCCTGATTAATGGTAGCTTATAAAGGATTTGGATTGGGAATATAACTTGACATTAGATTTAACTTGTAAACTCCTCTTTCAGAACAGAGGACAAAATGTGCTCTGTTGTCCAACACAAGCAGGTATCTCTGCCAAGAAAAAGGACACTGGGCAAAGGGGTTCTATGGCTGTTGTTTGGCACAGGTCTCTGTTTGTAAAAAACCTCCATTTCCAGTCATTTGGGTGGGGAGTTTTTATGGAACAAGCTTGATTAGGTTGCTTTCCTAAGGAGAGGAAGCTTATGTAATGGCTCAGTCTATCTCTTGCTCCAAATTTCATACATATTTGACACATGAGTCAAGGCCTCCAGAAGAATTAATTTTCTAAAGTTTCTTGGAAGTCAGCAACTGAAGACAGAAAAAGGAACTATGTTCATTCCTCAGCTGAAGGAAAGAAAGGACTCAGGCACCAAATACTCCTGTTTATGCAGCAGGCTGGTCAGTGCCCCTGTACCTGAGGCTGAATTGGCCCCAGCACCTGAGGGGTTTGCCCTCTGAAATGAGAACCACAGTTAAGGTATCCCTATTTATCATAGCACAGGTGCTTTAGGGATGAGACCACATAAATCTGTGGGGAAACTGCTTTAGTCTTGCTGTTTGTGGAGCAATGGGGTTTGGGGTTTTTTTCCCCTTGAGATGTGCTCTGACATTCAGAACACAGTAAGCTCAGTCTCCTTGTTCTTAAAAAAAAAATGGATTACTCAACAAACTGTGCCAAAGATGAGGCACAAAGTAATTAAAACTCTGGGAAATATCCACAACACTCTGGTCCTTGGCTATTTCACTCTGGAATGAATGGACAAGGGTGGGGAATCACCCCTGCTCCACCTCTCTCAGCTCACTTGGGTTTCCCCAGGCTGCCAGAGAAGGAGAACGGGAGTGGAGCTGCTCAATGCACTCTCTTGACTCTGGTTTTGCTGAGGAATAATAGCAATGCACTGATATAACTGCAGGAAGCTGTCCAGAATCATAAAATACTTTTTTTTTTCCCCCCTCATATCTGTGTCATTCCCTTTTCCATTTGTTGTTCACAGCCTGAATTCCTCAGATAACTTTGCTGCAGACTTGAGTTTTACTGCAGATATGGAAAACTGCCTGGAAGTTTTGCTCCATGGTTGTTCTGGCTGCTTTCCAGCCTCAGTAATAATCAAGATGCAACACATCCAACTTGCTCCAGCAATCATTCTGTAAAATACAGCAAAAAATAAAGGATCCCATACAAAATTAGCTGCTACCTTAATTAATGACTTCAGGAAGCAGTAAAAGTGAGCCTGGCCCAGGTCTTTGGAGGGCTAATTCTAATTCTAATTCTAATTCTAATTCTAATTCTAATTCTAATTCTAATTCTAATTCTAATTCTAAATTTCTCATTCTCATTCTCATTCTTCTGCTGGACAGGTGAGGTGAGCCTAAAATCCATCAATACAGGGCTGATCTTGAGGTCAGTAAACGCTGCAGATTTTCAGTTAATTGTGGGGTTTTTCTATCCAATAACCAGGGGATGTTGGTACCTCTGACTGCACCCTGGGCACACCTCGAAGCTGCTCCCAGCACCTGCTGCTAGAAAATGAATGTGGAGACACCTGAGCTGTATCAGGCAACTCTTTCAACCAAAACAGAGCTGATTTCTGTGAAACAGAGCTTCAAACAAGAAGAGGAGTCCTGAATGAGGGATGGAGCTGCACGGAGCACATAAAGACAGCCAGGCAGGTTTGGAAGCTGCCTGAGAACATGAGCACACCCAGTGCTGGGGTAACCATGCCCAAGGCATGCACAGGGGGGATCTGGGGGGTCTGTGCAGGGCCAGGGCTTGGGCTGGCTGATCCTGTGGGTCCCTCCTGGCTCAGATATTCTGTGATCCCATGGAAAGCACCTGTGCAATTTCAAACACCCACCTAATGTGGGCAGGAGATCACCTCCAGCTTCCTTCAGAAAGAGCTGCTGCTCTTAAGGTGAAGAACCAAAGCAGATCTCAGGACTGCACAAGAGGGCAAGGTGCTGGGCCCCGTGGCTCCATGCCCTGCAGGAACCTCTGCTGCAGACCAGGCTTGGCAGCCCCTGAGCAGCACGGCCCCAGCCTGAGCTCTCGGTGGGCAGCAGCACAGCCAGATCATCTAACTAGGTCCCTACCTAGTTCATTCTGTGATTCCCAGCGCTCACAAAACCCTAAGGAGAGCCAGGATTAAACTGTGGCACACTTGGAAAACCCAGGCCTTTATGCACATTAATCTCAGCCATCATTTGGAAACTCCTGACCCACATGCAAGCAGCTCCCGGTGCAGATGGATTCTCGGAGCCCCAGGACTGTGTGGATATAATCCATTGTTATGCAAACACACAGCTGCTTTTAAACTTCACTTTCACACTCCTGGTGGGTTTGGTTTCAAAGCATCCAAAAAGGAGGCAGAAATAAAGCCTCCTGCAAAGAGGCTTCGATTAAATCTAGAAGGGTTTTTGCAGACAGGTCAAAGGCAAGCAGACTGGAAGCCTGAAATGGAACTGTGCAACTCCAGGAAAGGGCAGTCACACTTTAAAATACAACCTTTTATCTGGTAAACATTAATCCCCATATCTATTTAATATTTAAATAGAAAACGACAATTTCAAAGATTATTAGATTATGATTTGTGCTCAGAAAATGTGGAAATTTCCATCAAATCCTTCATACAAAATTCATAAACCTCCCCTTCGAAATAGCACTAGGGCTTTTCCATCTGATTGCAGACTAATTAATTTAACCTTTGGAAGCAGGTTTGGTAGGTATTTAATCCTGACCCTTTAGCCTGGATTCACAGATCCATCATTAACCTTCCAGACAATTAAAAGTGCTGCAAAAGCTGTGCAAACCCCATTCCCCCCATCTGACCCCTTAGGACTCACCAGAACCGAGTTCCCACACCCAGCACCATGCGAGAGGTTTGGATCCAAGGAAAACACAAAGGGACTGCTGAGCCAGGAGTTAGGGTCTCTGGGTGAGGGGAGAGCTGGGACCCGGGGATGGTTCTGCTGCCCAAAAGACCCCAGTGCATTCTTTGTGCCAGCACCAAAGCCTGGACCCACAGGCTGAACCCTGCAGGGTCACATGGGTGACAGGGCTGAAAAAAGACAAACCCAGAGGTTGATTTTAAACCACCCCAAAAGGTTGGTGTTTCCCCCCGGGGCTGCTCCTGCAGTCCTTCCAGCTTTTCCTACAGCTTTCCTGGAATTTTAATATCCCGCTCTCTTCGGGGCTCGTGCTTTTTGATTCTTTTATTTTTAGCTGCAGCATTTCGCAGTGGTCTGCAGAGCCTGCTTGACGCCAGCAAATGTAACTGGATGCCGAGTCCCTGCGAGCCAGGAATTGCAGCACAAACCCTGGCACCGGGCAGAACCTGGGAGCCTGAGTCCTCAGTTTATCTCCTGCCTGGGAAAGCAGGCAAGGGGGCTTCATCAGCACGAGAGAAGGGCTGGGAAAGGTTAGGGGCAAGCAAATAAAAATCAAAGATGCAAAGAGGCCTGTCCCACAACAGATCTGTGGGAGCCGAGTTCCAAAAGCAGGGGTTTACAAAAAAAGCCAGGAGGTTTCACTCCAGTAACCTAGAAACAGGCCAGGCATGCACAGAGCAGGCTGCCTTTAGGAAGGGCTGCTGTCAGCAAGGTTGCCTCGGGTGGGTAAATGAGAGCAGGGCAGCAGGTCCCTGCTGACAGCCTCCTCCCAGGGCCCATTCCCCAGGTGATGTTTTATACACACAGAACTGCAGCCCCCAGGTCTGTCCCAGGTAAATAAGGGCCACATCTCCGACCCAGCTGTCAGGTTTTTACCTTTCCCTTCCACATTGTACAACTGGAATAAATCTGGCTGAGTCACCTTACCTGAACTTGCTTTTTAGTTTTCTGTCCTGGCTCTGTAGCAGAGAACCAAGTGAAGGATTGCCAATTTATCTGACTGAGAAGTTGTTCATCCTGACTAGTCGAGGACCTGTAACCACGGCAGCGTGTCTACAACAGAGTGTGATTGCTCCAAGGAAGAAAAACACCAGTGCATGGAGGCATTTTACTTCCCAAAGGTGTCAGGGTGAGCCAGCAGCAGAGCCTGGCTTGGAGGGGAGTGTTCAGCCTGCCCATCCCGGGTGCAGCTCACTGCTGCTCCAGGGAATACAGCTCCAAAACTGGGAATGCTCTGCTCCTGCCTCTTGGCTGGCTGGCTGTGTTCTGGCAGGGCTCCGTGTTTGTTGCCAGGAAGGAGGAGAAATCAAGGAAAACAGAGAGCACTGGCCTTCCATGGGACAAGCGAGCTCCACGTGGGGAGGCAGCAGTGCTGGGCTGCCAGGATCTATTTCCTGGATATCCAGAGTGGGTGTGACACTGACATTGCCTGAAAATTCCTTTTTTACAAGGCAGCTTCTCTGTCCTTTCATAAGTAACAAATGCAGAGCAAAACAAGTTGAAAGCAGAGATCTTAAGAGAGCAACTGTGACCTGTCAGTTTTCTCCACCCCATGAAGTTTACAGATTTGGGGGTTTTTAATTCCTGGCGTATTTAAAACTGGTTTGGGCAAATTAAGTAAGCTGAGCGTGTTTCCTTGGCAAAGGTGGCATTATTTCATGTTTGCTCACCTAACTGGGAGCAGTTCTGCCAGCTGTCCCTGGTGCCACCTCACACAGAGGCAGGAGGTGTTCTGCCTTCACTGCTCTGCTGTGGCACAGACTGGGAAGAGACTGGGAAAACACACCTCCTGCAGCCTCCTGTGTCCTCATCCTCTCCCTTTTCAGGCACTCCTTGGATCACATTTCCTCTTGGCTCTCCTTGGTCCTGCTCATTCCTGATGAACCCTTCATTTTCTTTGTCCAAATAAGCAAACTCCTAAAAGGAACCACAAGAAAAGTGACATTATTTACCCTCAGTGCTGCATATCAAGAGTTCAGGAGCTGCTGTTGCCACTGTGATGCTGCAGTGTCTCATCACGTCAGGCACAACCGAAGTGAAAAACTTGCTAGTCGTTCATGTTGATGCAAATTTTCCATAGAATTGTTCTTCTCATCCAGATTTTTCCTGAAGTGACCCCAAGCCTCACTTTCTCTTCCTGCTGCTGGCTGGCAGCCTGAGACACCTCCTTGAAAGTGCTTCAGGTTCAGGCTCAATGAGGAGTCAAAACTTGGCAATTTGCCCATGTCCCATTGCCTTGCTCTTTTTTTTTTTTTTTTTTTTTTTTTTTTAAGTGGTAGAAGAGTGATGGTGATTTGTTAAGGGAATTTCTGATCTGCTCTTTAGTTTCTCTGGTTTCTAACATTCTGGATGCACAGACTGTGCCAGGGAGTGTGAGCTGACACAGCAGCTGGCAGAGAGCTCTGGAATGCTACAACTGGCTCAGAAATCTCTCAGCTTGGTCCACAGGGCTTGGAGGAGGGGATCAGGGCAGAAAATCCACTGAGTGCTGAGGCTGGGCTGGTCCCTGGGCAAGTGGGAGCAGCTCTGGACTATCCAGCACCAAGGAGCCCCCTGAGAGCACAGCCCTGTCCAGCCTGGCCTTGGGCACTGCCAGGGATCCAGGGGCAGCCACAGCTGCCCTGGGCACCCTGTGCCAGGGCCTCACCACCCTCCCAGTCAAGATTTTTTTCCTAATATCCAGTCTCAGCCTACTCCCTTTCCATCTAAACCATTCCCCTTTGTCCTGTCCCTCCTGGCCCTGGTACACAATCCTGCCCCATCCTCCTTCAGGCACTGGAACACCACACCGAGGTCACCCCAAAGCCAGGCTGAACTCCCACCTCCCTCAGCCTTTCATCCCAGCAGAGCTGCTCCAGCCCTCTGACCAACCTGGCCTCCTCTGGACTGGCCCCAAGGCAGATCTGAGCAGCAGAACAGAGAATATGGGACACCACACTGCCCTGCTTGGGAAGAAAATCCCGTCACCATATTCCGTGAGAAATTCCATGGGTGGCCACAGTACAATCCCTTCAAAGGCTGAGACCCAAAGTGTGGCTGGGGGGATATATAACCACCTCTTTGATAAATGTCCTTGCTAAAAGTGATGCTCAGTGTGCTCTGTGTTTGCACAGAGCTCTGCATGTGCAGGGCAGGGCTTTTGGGTGCTGGATGCTGCAGAAGTGTTTGTGCTGGGCAGGGAAAGCAGGCAGATGTCCCAGATGTGCACACAGCAGCCTGAGGCAGATGTGCACAGAGAAGGGGGTGCTGCTGATGGAACACAGAGTTACCACTTCTGGCATACTCCACTCACCCACTTCTTGCACTTCTCCCAGCAAGAAATACGGATGAGGGGGTCCCTGAGTGCAGGACACACAAGGAGCCTTAAGCTCCTGCCATGTAAATATTTGTACAGCAGACAGTGACTCCTGTGCATCAGGCTAAACAGAAACTGCTCTGCTCTCCAGTGCAAGGGCATTTTATTCAAACCCTAATCTATGTGGCTGCCACCAAAAAACCAATTTACAACCAATCCCTACAAAGAGATTGTTTCCTACCTGCCCTGACATGTCCTTGCAGGCACCTTGCTCTTTGCTCTGTTGATTCATTATTTCTTTTTTTGGACATGGTAAAAACCGTTAGTCTGGGAACCTGTAGTGGGCAGAAGGTTTAAACTGAACTGGGTTTAAACCCAGTTATACCGAGATAATTGTGGAAGGTGTGGATAATTCAAGTTCAAATCCAAAGGTTTCTGTTCAGTCCTGTAACTTCAGAGAGAGCAATTTTAAATATGTTTTTCAGCAGGGATGAGAGTCTCCACACAGTCTGATTTGCAGCATCTGCATTTGGGGTCTCTCAGGAGAGAAGTGGACTCTCATTTTTTATTTAAGTTACTTTATGGAAGATCTTGTCTCTCTTTTGTGTTGAGTACAGAGTGTGCCAGGATAAGCAGAGCCAAACCATTTTACATTAATTCCTTCAATAGGAGGATTTTACTTCAGACTGGGGAGGCTGTGATCCCTCTCTCGTTTCACTGGGAGAGAAAAATTTCTCCTCTCTCCAATGTTGACCAGATCCAGCTCTCAGAGCTGCTTTACTCAATCCATGATTTCCACTGACACATTTTCTACAAGCAGTTCCAGATCTCAGCTGACAATGTGCCTGTCACTTGTGCCATCAGCCAAAATGCTTCAGTATCTACTTTCCCAAGTGTTTCCTTAAACTGGGCAAGAAGTGTACCCCTCAATTTTTATGTACCATAGTCTGGACACATCCATAAACTGAACATTCATTAATAATGTGCACTTTGTACTACCTTTGACCTAATTTTTTGTGTGCAGGGAAATTACCTGAAGTAGTTCACTGATGAAAAAGCATTCTTTATACAAAGAATATTTTCAAGGAGCTCAGGTTCCTACCAATACCACTTTGTTGCTGACTTGGATTTGCTTCTTGAGTGTTGTTGCAGTGTTTTTACTTGGTTTCTTTCTGTTTTGGGGTCTGATTTCTGGTTGTTTGTGCAGCTCAGAGGAAGCCCAGTGCTTTCAGGAGTGCAGGTACCCGCCTGGATGTCTGCAGCAAACCAGAATACTGCCTGCAGTTAAGGATGTCACTGCTAAAATAAGCAAATAAAATCATTTTAGGTGGTTTATTACAGTGTTTAAAGAAGTGTTTCTTTTTCAGAATCAAAGCAGGCCACCCTACCTGGTCTCTTTTTACATCTCTTACCTTCTGATCGACTTAACTGCAAACCCTATTGATTAAAATATGCCCCGTGCCCTCATTCTTGTAGCTTAATACTCAACAAAATGAAGAGTAAAATAACCAAATCCTGGATTTCTTACAGCAATTGCTGCACCTGGTCACTTGGATATTCGAGGATGATGCAATAGTTAACATTTTGTTTGCCTTTCTCACGCAGGCTCCCACGCCCTTGAAGCCTCCATGTAACATAAATTGCTTGGTAGAGGAGACACTGGGAAGCAGGAGCCAAATCTGAGCAGGGGAGTGAACTCCCCTATGACCATTACATCACTGAGGAGTATCACCAGCCTCTCTCTTTTTCAGAAGAGAGCAATCACACCATATTGCTAAATAGAAAACTGGGGGTTTTTTGTACACCTGGGACAGGGCTGAGCCTGAAAACGATGCAGGAATAATATAATTTTGGAGAAAAAAGAGCTCTCTTCTTTTTCCTTACCTCATAAAACTGATGATCTGGATAATTCTGATGATTCTGATAGTTTGGGGTGAGCTGGGGTGTCAGGAGTTCAGGAGTGCAGCAGGAAGCATTGACCTGTTGGATTTATAAACTGCCCTGAGAGCAATTCAGCAGCTCAGGAGAGGCAAAACCAAGAGAGGATCCCAGAGTCCTCCCAGTCAGTAATTACACCTGGGTTAAAATGAGCATTTGTGGGAAAGAAATCTGGGCTTTGGTGTCTCTACCATCCCATGCCCATGGATGAATTCTCCATGATGCCCTAATTTATCAAATAATAGAGTATTGGATGTCACACTGATCAGCGTGGCAAACAGGGCATCCCAAGTGCACGGGGCAGCAGGAAAGACACAGATAACTGGGACTGTGAGAAATTTCTGCTGGAACAAGGACTTCAGACTCGCCCAGCTGTTCGTTCATGCCTCAGCCCCAGGAAAGGCAGCTCTGCAGCGTGTTTGCCTTCCTGGCGCAGGTCAAGAGCCAGCAGGAGAACAAAGGCACTCCTTGGTGCTGATAAGGACCCGGTGCTTTGTGGCTGAAACTGGATCCTTGGTGTTCGGAGCTGGTTTTATGTGGCAGGGAGGGAGGAGTGCCCGGGCCCCATCTCCTGTTATCAGCTGGCAGCGAGTGCTCCACTTCCCTGCTCGCGATGGGGCTGGCTCCAACCTGTGCAGAGGGCTCCAAGAGCTCAGGAGCTTTGCTTTTTGCAGGACTTTGAAACTCTCATCAACATTAAAATAGCAGTTAAGTTTCAGATCTAAGAATTTAACCACTTAGTAACACTAAGAGCTTTATTTTTTGGAGTCAGATACTCTAACCGTGCAATCAGCTCAGCCCCACCCCTGACGTCTCAGCACGGTGCTGCTTGCACAGATTCAGAGCCAGAGAATTCCACAAAAAGCCACAGAGCCTTGAGGTTTTTAGTGTGACTTTAGGGGGTCGTGTGTCTTGCTCAGTGCTTTCCCCAAAGACAGGTGGGCAGTGAAGCCAGTTGTGGGTCGGGAAGGTTGTACAGCACTGTAGGAGCAGTACACAGGTGAGAATAGAACTTTTTGCAGTTTTTGAGTTCAAGTGTGCAACAGCCTGAACTTTTTTCACTCATTCCTTGCTGTTTGTAATACAAAAAAATAGAAGGTCCAGAAAAGAATGAAAGAAATACTAATTAAAATGAAGATACCCCCAAGCTCGAAGAACAGAGCAGAAAACCAATCTATGGTATAAAAATCCTCTGAACGTTTAGATTCCTCCATGCTAGTGTTATTCCTAACAGTGACAGCAACTGTAAAACCTCTTTTCTGGTCTAGCAGGGACACTCTGGGTCTCTGAGCAGGACCTCAGTCCCTCCAAGCCCTCGGGGTACCCGGGAGATGTGTGCTCAGCTGTGCTGGGTATGTTCTAGTGAGAAAAGAGCCGAGTTTCCAGCAGGGGCCAAACGAGTCCCAGCTCCACATCTCCGAAGCGAGAGTCAGGAGTGTTATAGGTAAATAATGTGATGGTTGGCTCTCCCAATTAAGGGGTGAATATGTGAAGAGAGGTTCTGTAGATGATGGGAATGTTTCCCTCTCCCATACATTGTTATCACAGGATAGTCCAAGTAGCTGGGGTATTTGGGAGGGTCGGCTTGTTCCTTTGGCAACTCCTGACTTCCAATCAAGGTGTGAGAAAGTGATCTCCAGCACTGAGCAGCAAAGAAGGAGCCGATTGACAAGACTTTGGGAGGGGCTGGGATATAAAAGGTAGAACATTCATTTTGTAGACGAGCACATGGTGGATGAGCCCTTGCTCCCAGCACTGTTTGCTTCTCCTTATTCAATCTCCTGTTGTATTCTACTAAGGTTTTTAATAAACCTTTTGAAATTAAAAGGTGAGCATCGTTCTTCTCCCAGGGGGGAAGGTGCAGGGGTTCGGGCACTGTGTACCCCAAGGGAAGGCAGCCGGAGCGGAGCTGTCCGGGCCTGTGCTGGGCGCTCCGCTGCGCGCAGCAATCACCGCCGGCTCCCTGTGGCTGCCCTCAGGGCACGGCCCACCAAAACCCCCGGGGTGGGACGCTCGGGGTCCGAGCCCTGCGCTGAGCATCCATGGGGGCAGGCTGAGCTCCGGTAGCTGATCTGTGGCTCGGCATCGGAGGCAGTGCCCGCTCCTCCGCAGGCACCGGAGCCTGTGGGGACAGGCCGCGCTCGGGGCCACCGGCCGGGACTCATTTACTGCCCCAACAGCTCGGGCTGCTTCACGCCGGCTCTGAATTCCGAATGACACCTCCCCCTAAGGCTTTCATTTAAAGGGAGCCTGCAGATGTGGCGAGGTGCTGCTCTGCTTTGCAGATTTCCCTGCTCTCCGGCCAGGCTGCCTGACACGGCCGCGGGCAGCCGCTGACTCGGGCCCAGCGCTTTGGGCCAGTTCTGTGCCCTCAGCGTCCAGAGGAGATGCAGGCTCATTCCTTGGTGAAGAAAATTCTCTCCTGAACTTCCCTGTGTGGGACAGCAGAGCTGCTGTGGGGGCAACCACCACTCCAGAGTGAAGCTTTCACCTTTGTGCATTATTAAATCAGAAAAGTGCCTCAGCGAGAGGCGTTCCTGCATCTCCACGTGCTCCCCATGTCATATCCTGGATACTTTATGGTGTATGCAAAGAGCAAACACCAGCAGCAGCTGAGGTTTACCCTGCAGAGGGAAATGCTCACAGCCAGAGCCAACGTGACCTTCACAAAGTCACTGATTTCTGCACGCTCAGCCCGTGGGGTTTGGGGTCATTCCTATTTCCCCCGTGGCCCTTCCTGATGTGCCTGCAGAGATACCGGGAGGGGAGAGCTTCTGCAGCACCTTGAGGAAGGAGAGGTTTGGTTTCTAGGGGCAGGGTCTGGTCTGCAGAGCAGAGCAGGAGGGCTGAGACAGGGAAATTGTGACATCCAACCCCCAGGGCTTTGTGTCACCTAGCAGTGACCCCAGTAAAGCTGGGACAGTGTCTCCCGAAGCAACCTTCACCACGTCCTGGTGAACCGAGAGTCACCGAGTGCCCCTTCCCCTCAGTCCAAGCAGAGTTTTGAAAACATGCCTGAAAGTTGATTAGAAATAGCAAAGTTTCAGATTTGAGCTCCAACAGGGCACCAGGGAGGGTAAATCCTGCAAGTGCCAACTTCCCAAGTCTTCTCACAGGGAGCATCCAGAATGCCAAGGGCCTTGCTTGATGCTCTAGAGGGGCTGGTTGTCAGAGCTCCTGAACAGAACGCTGACATTCTGGTATTAATCCAAGATTTCTGGCTTGTTTCCAGATTCAGACTGGCCTGGGAAGAGTTAACATTAATTTCCCTGCTGCCCTGCAGGGAATTCTCCTGCGAAATATCTGCAGGCAGCTAGAAACAAATACCTGCAGAGGTAGAGGAGCATGGGGGCATCTGAGAAGCTCTGTGCAGCTGCAGACAAGCAGCAGCAAATTCCTCTGCTGGCTGTGTGTGAAGCCAATAATGGCTGAGGCACGGTGGGATGGAGGGGTTGAGGGGCTCAGGATCTGAAGTCACTCTTTCAGTCACTCTGTCAGTGGCTCTTTCTCTACTTTATTCAAATCCTGCATCACAAAAGCTCATTAATGCTTGAGCAAACAAAAGCAAAGCAAACCCAGTCCCAGTGCTGAGTTCACCAGTGGTAAGGGAGAGCTGGAGCTGGCATGTGGTGGCCCTAGACTCAAAAATCCCAACTGCAAGGACATAAAGAACACGTGGGAGCTCCTGCAGCCAAGTGCTTGTGAGGCACAAACCACAGTCTGCATCTGGGCTCGGGAGGGTGTGAGGTGCTGCAGTTCATTAGCGAGCACAGCCGCACGTGGAACGGGGACTCCACGTTTTGGGATGGGTCTGGAGCCTGTGGGACTGAGCCAGCCTGGTGGCACAAGGGGCTGTGCTGTTTTAGGGACACAGAAGCCGTTCAAAGGCAGTTGTGCACCTTGAGCTGTCGAGTCCATGACCCAAAGGATTTTGTAATGACCCGTGGGCTGAGGCCTGGGAAACAACACAAACATTTACACCTCTCACCTAAACCTCAGCCACTAAAGAAGTAAAAAAAACCCCAAAAGTCACTATGTCAAATTGAGCTGCGTTTCACATTTTGCTTTCCAGCCACAGGGAGCCAAAGCTGACCCAGCAGTGAGCTCCAAACAACGAAACCAAATAAATACGTGCTCAAACCAAAAGTACCAGCAGCAAGCAGTTAATATCCAATTCTAAACTGGAGTTTCATTTCTTGGAAGTCATGTGGGAGCTGTCCCCTGCACAGAAGGTCACAGGAGGGCCTGGATGTGATGTAACTGTTCTGGCACTGACAACCTGCTGTGAACCAGCTCTGCTGGGATTAGTTCATCCACTAGAACTGAGGGACTGAGTTCATCTCTAGGGTTGCCCAGATTAGGGCATGGAACTGGAAGGAGATTCCTTGAAATTCAGGCTCAGTGCTCCCCCTATCACAGAAAAATTGCTCATTATCAGTGGGGTGAGGACGTGCCACCTCAAATATGTTGTTTTTTGAATCCTGCCTGACTCGGTGGGGAAAGCTGAAGAATAATTTAGGATTAGTTGTATGAACAAGGCCATCTCCATTTTCACTGTGTCAGCTGGTAAAAATTTGGTTGTTCATGAATATATTAACCAACAGAAAATACAACACTTTGACTAATTATTTTCCTCTTTAGGCTGTTTTCTTTAATATTCAGATGGAAATACGTTCAGCTGGTGATGTGTACAACAAAAGAGCACAACCAAGTTGTAGTGACTTGACTTTGCCTTGCACAAGTAGAGGAGAGTATTTGAAAACAAAATATTAAGTTATTTTTGTAATGGGAGCCTGAATTATACACTGAATGGAATAATTCTAATGCCTGAATCTCCAAGTTTTGTCAATTTACATTTTCTGCCATTTGCTCTGCTCCAATGGGTCACAGCAGGGCCATATTTAGAATGCTAATAAACTCAAAAAGGCAGCAATTGTGAGCATTTGGTATTCATGGAATGGAGAAATGATAACTGGTACTTTCAGTGTAACAATTTGAGGTGCTGTAACTTTTCCAGACAGGACAGAATCACAGAATATTCTGAGTTTTCCATCAGAAAATGTTGATTCAGTGGAAACTTACTGGACTGTTTCTGGTGGATCCTTGATCTTAGCAACTCTCTCCACGCTGATGTGAAATGAATCCTGTTTAATTGATGCTGTGGATGGCTCCTTCTTGCTCATTTTCTCCTGCAGCTCAGGAAAGCAGTAGGTTCACCTTTGGCTCTCTAGGGCTCTGCTGGTCAACATGAAGGCACAGCTTACTTTTAACAGGAGTTTTAAGTACTGGAGCTGTTTCTTCACTCAGCAGAAACTCCCAGATCTGAGCACAGGGCTGTCAGTGCTCCATCCCAGCTCAGTGTGGGTTGTTTCCCTGCATTCCCTCTCAAGGGTGTATAAATTGGATTATTCCCATTTACATCAGCAGAGCCTTCCTCTGGCAAGTGGCTCCTGTGCCTCCTGGGAGTCTCAGCGTGCCTCCTTCTGCTTCCAGGCCAGCCTCTGCCTGTGTTTTCAGTGCTCTCAGTAACTCCCGATCTCACTGGGTGCTGCTGCCTGACTTGGCAATCTCAGCTCAGTCGGTCACTCCTGTCTCCAGGCTTTGCTCCTTTCTATGCCTGTTTAATATTGGAGCCAAAACCCCGCTTCTTACTTCTAAATTTACTGATTTTTAACCTTGCTTGGGACGTCCGAGGCTCTCCCCCGCCCCGCTGCCCCCTCCTGCTGCAGTGCTGGCTGCTTTTGTCTCTCCCGAATTTCCCTGTGCGGGACAGCAGAGCTGCTGTGCAGCTTTCCTGGGCCTCATTAACTCCTGCTGAAGTCTCATATTTCAGATGCCACTTACAGGCTTTGGTCATAATCTTCAAAGTGGTTAATGGATCAAGCCTTAGCTACATTAAAGGCTGAATTTTGATCTGTGAACCATCATGACAGCTGCATTTCCTTGGGGCAATGGAGATTACAAAGCCCAGGAGGAAGTGTATGAAAGGGAGGAGCGAGGTGATCTTAACTGAGAGAAGCAAGGGATGGGAAAAATATTCACAAGATACTGTACAGATCCAGACATTTCAAACCTGAACCACTCCAAACAGTGATTTCCCCCTGCATCCGAGCAAACAAACCTCAGCACCATCCTTGAAACAAATCCTCAGGAAATTTTTCAGCTACAAATTTTGCTTTAAACGCAAAGTTCTCAAGCTGCCAAGTGCTAGGACATCTTTTCTGCCTTGTCCTCAGACGTGTGGCTGCATTCACAGAATGCCTCAGTGGTAAGAGATTGTCTGGAAGCAGAACCAAAACAAAAATTAATGCAAAATATTCAAAAAGAAACAATCAAATACAGATGAGGAGTCTCTTCTTCAAGAAGGACTTTCTGTGAAGCTGCTGCTGAATACAGCACACTGTTTACTTCTGAAGATAAACCAGAGCTTTTCATTCCCGTTCTGAGCTAAATTAGTGTATTTCAGTCTCAGTGTTTATCCAAACACAAAGGTCCCACTGGTTAATCTCCCACGGAGGTTTCAACCAGCCCAGTGAAACTGGTATAAACACTTTGGAAAGGCTCTTAGTTTAGTTTATGTCAACTTGGGATGTGTTTATGGCAACCCAAAATAAGCTATTCTTACACTCGACTACAAATGTCAGCCAACATCTTGCACCGATTTTGGCTACACTGATTTAAAATAGGACCCGAATGTAAACGAGTGTGACAGTGCTGCAGGCTGGGCGCTCCCGGGTGGAATCCCAGCGTGGCACAGGGCACGTCCTCCCTCTCGTGGCGGCCTCGGGGATTCCAGAGCCCCAAAAACGGATTCCTTTGTCTGTCCCGAGCCATCGCTGGCGGCAGGGACAGGAAACCGGCTCTTATTTTTGTGTTCGAACGTCTAGAAAGACAGCTTTATAAAGAGAGAATTGCAAAACGTTCGAAGTTGTTCATTTGACAGACTGAATTTATAATCATTTGGGAATAAAGTAACTACTGAATTACCAGTAAACATTGCTGGTAAAGTCACTGTATAACTGATAATGAACAGGCTGCTGGCACAGAATCACAGAATCCCAGAATGGTTTGGGTTGGGAGGGATCTCAAAGCCCATCCAGTGCCACCCCTGCCATGGCAGGGACACCTCCCACTGTCCCAGGCTGCTCCAGCCCCAGTGTCCAGCCTGGCCTTGGGCACTGCCAGGGATCCAGGGGCAGCCCCAGCTGCTCTGGGCACCTGTACCAGGGCCTGCCCACCCTCACAGGGAACAATTCCTAATTCCCAATATCCCACCCATCCCTGCCCTCTGGCAGTGGGAGCCATCCCCTGGGTCCTGTCCCTCCAGCCCTTGTCCCCAGTCCCTCTCCAGCTCTCCTGGCTTCATGTTGCCATAAGGACTTCAGTCCTGCCATCCCAAAGAAATGTAATTGCTGTGATTATTTTGCTGGCACTATTACCAGGTTTTTTAATTTAAAATGTTGTCTAGAAAGGCTTGGTGCCAGATGAGTCCTCTGCTCTCTGCCAGGGCAGAGTTGTCTGTTCCATTCAGGCACAGCAGGATGGGCAGAGGGCTGGAGCAGCTCTGCTGTGAGGAAAGGCTGAGAGAATTGGGATTGTTCACCTGGAGAAGAGAAGCTTTGGGGTAACCAAATTGTGGCCTTGCAGTGCCTGAAGGGAGCTACAGGAAAGATGGAGAGAGATGGTTAACAAGGGATGGAGGGACACGGGGGAATGGCTTCCCACTGATAGGGAGTTTAGATCAGACGTTGGGAAGGAATTGTTCCCTGGGAGGGTGGGCAGCCCTGGCACAGGTGCCCAGAGCAGCTGTGCCTGCCCCTGGATCCCTGGCAGTGTCCCAGGCCAGGCTGGACATTGGGGCTGGAGCAGCCTGGGACAGTGGGAGGTGTCCCTGCCATGGCAGGGGTGGCACTGGGTGGGCTTTGAGGTCCCTTCCTGCCCAAACCATTCTGGGATTCCATGGTTTGCCTGTTCCATACTGTGCACATTCCCAAGTGCAAATGGAATCTGGCATCTCCCAATTCCTTCTCGTTAGAGATGCATCTCATTAGGATCCACCTCCTCCCAGGAGAGCATGGTGCTCTAAACTGAGGAATGGTGCTCTAAACTGAGGAATGGTGCTGTCCTCAGGGCCCAGGACCAGTGTGAGCAGTGCAGGGAACTTCTGGCAGTGCCCTCAAAGAAAATGTGCAGGGAAGAATAAAGAACCCACACAGGGAAGAGGATGAAGAACCCACAGGCTGGGACCTGAAGGAGCCCGGGAAGGTGAAGGTGGAGGGCAAAGCCTCCTGTAGCACGGTTTGGAGAGGAACAGCCAGGGAAGGCAGAGCTGGTGCCTGTTGAAGGTGTCAGCAGCTGGTGTGGCTGTGACCTGCCCTGTTTGTGAGGACACTGGGCTCCCTCACACAGAACCAGGCTCTGCCTGATCACCCCTGGGGACTCATGGCCGGACTGAGCTGAGAGGAGGAGAGAGGAGCCCTGAATTCCGAGTGCCCCCGAGTTCCCTTTGTCACAGTTATTCCCACTGCTTGTTAAACTGCACTGGAGGGTGGGAAAGCACTTCAGGAGAGCACTGGCAGAGGATGGAGCATCTCTTCCATCCTGAGGGCCAAACAGGTCTTTGATGACCTATTATATAACAAATCCTAACAGTCACTCAGTGTCAAGATGGAAAAAACTCATGTGGCTATTTAGCTTTATTCTGGAGTTGTACATCTGGCTCCTCTCTGACCCTGGCTTTTCTTCTGTGTCCAGGAGCAGAGAAGTGCCCAGCATCAGGCAAGGACAGGTGACAATGCAGAGGTTATCCCTGCTCAACCCCAGTGGTGCAAGGTAGGCACTGACTGGACACATGAAAACTGGACAAAACTATTGCAAAGTTCATCTTCTTCACATCTCTTCATTCAACCCACTGACACAGACATTCTGCACATCCCGCTCACATGGTTTGCATTAAAGCATTATGAAATCCCAAATTCTAGTGCCAGATGGTTTTGGATTACTCTGCTTGTGTAAAGGGTTTAATTTGGGTGCACGGAAAATGTAAAATACTCTGGTAATAGCTTTAGCAGGACTACACAGCCTGCATTTGCTTTCTTCATCAGCCCTGCTGGCTGCCTTCTGCACGTTATATTCCAAGCCATGATAAAACTTCAAAACATGAATTCAAATTTACTGACTTCCCAGAACAGACTCTGCTCTGTAAAATGTTTAAAGGGATTGACGTGAAAGGAAATATTCCTGAAGACCTCTCTGCTGAGAAACCACACAGCAAATAAAAATAGCTCTCTTTTCCCAAATCCATGGCTCCTAGGAATGCCTGAGCCTGGTCCTGAGTGCAGAGGGGGAGCAGGGGGAATGGAGAAAGGTCAAGCATACAGCTGTTGCCTCTGCCAGGAGCTTTGTGCTTGCTTCTCTTGATGAGCTGAATGAGCCTTTTAGCTACTTTTAACAGGGATCACATTTTTCAGATGATCTTTTCTTGGTGGCACAGATGAGCACCAGGAGTATAAATATGGAGTTAACTTGAAATGGGATCTGTTGGAATTCACACATCCCGTTCTCCGTGGTATGAACAGGGTGAAAAGGGCCCTTGCACTTTCTGGATTTCATCCTGCATGGACCACTGTCACATTTTGTACCACGGGGTTCTGCCTGGTCATTATTCAAATATAGAATTACTCCCCTGATCCAGTCACACTCCCAAGTGCAAAATTAGACCAGTGGCTTTCTAGGATATAATAATGAAAAGAAGCTGGATTGTATTTTAAGAGAACTCTCTAAAGTTGCTCCTCAAACAGGATGTGATTGGAGTTTGTTTAAATTTATTTGAGATGGGGAAGGCAGTGAGTGGCTAAAGAACATCTTTATCTCAGTATCCTCTTTTGTTTTAGAAATAAATTGCTTGTTTTCAGAGACAACACAAAAATAAGAGCATGACATATGGACAGTGGTCTTGTTCTCAGAGAAATAACAGGAGGAAGGCTGATTTGTACAGAGGGATTCCCCTGGCTCTGCTTAACACCTTTTATCAGTTTTCACTCACCGTTTTTCCACAAGGATTTTTTCCCCGAGTTTCTGTGTAGAACCCAGAAAGAGAGATGTCAAATAGGAAAACAAACGAGGAGTTTTAGACTGGATTTTGACAAGTGTGGTATTGCCAAGGAGTCTGTGTTTCCACCTGTACTGCAACACAGAGACAGAGCATCAGTGACTCGCAATTCATCCGATCAGTCTCCAAGTACTGTACAATAATTACTCGGGCTCCATTTTTCTATCGAGTCATTCTTTAAAAAGAAAGGGGAACAAAGGAACCCTTGGGAGTGTTGCAGGCTGTGAGATCCCCACAGCAGAGTGGACAATGAGCGGTTTACAGAGGACTCCCGACTGTGAACACTGACCTCTACTGCCAGCCCAGGTGTCTCCTCAGCGGCAGCACCTCACCAGGGCAGCTGCAGTGGCTGCTGCCAGCCCAGTGTGCACTGAGACGGAGCTTCCAGGCAGCTGGAGGTGGGGAGGAGGAGGAGGGACATCCCAGGGCCTGGGGATGCCACGGGTGGAGCCCTGACCTGCGAGCCGAGTGTGCCCAGGGCTTGGCACGGCTGCCCTCCACCTCCTGGGCTGGGGGGAACGCCCAAGGCCTGCTTAGAATTCAGAATGAAACATCAGCACTCCTGGATCTAACGGTGGGATGGGGAGGCAGATGGAAAGCTGAACATTGCCTGTAGCTGCAGGACACACATCTAAAGGGTTTTTAGGATGGGTACTGGCAGAAATGCACTGGAGCAGCCCCTGTTGCAAAGGAACGATCAGCACAGAGACACTAGTGTGAGAAGTCTGTTTCATTCCCTAAAACCTTGTTGTTTAGTCTGTGCTGTATCAGTGTCCCACTTTTTAAAACTGGAAGGGCAGAAGTTCCCCTGTTTTCCTCAGTCCCATCTCTGCCACTGGCTCCCCTGTCTCTAGAGGCAGTCCAAAGACCGACAGAGTACTATGGATTATTTACACATGTTTTCCTCTGGGAGGCTCTGGGGTGAGTTGCTCAGGACTCTCCCAAATTTTAACCATTCTCATACATTTTTTAAGATGGTTATGTCCCCCCCACCTGGTGAGACACACACTCAGTTAACATTGTGACAGCCAAATCAAACTGATTCAGTGATTTCTGAGGATGACCCTTGGCTCAGAAGAAGTTCCTGTGACTTTTTTCCTGGTAACTCCAGGGCTCCTGTGCTTCAGGGTTAGGAGCTGCTGCCAGTTCTGGTCATTTCTGACTCCTGAGTGTCCCACATGCAGAGCCTCTGGAAATGAAGTGCCAGATGGCACATACACATTGTCACCACCTGGGAAAAGGTTCTGCGACCTGTGTGGCATCACGCCTGAGATCTGTCACACAGACAAGGACAGAATTCAGTTACCCTGGACAAGCTTTGGTTCTCTCAGCCATGAAATTGTCCTTTCCCTTCCCTGTAGGCTCCTTGTGCATCTCCCAGCTTTTCCAACAAGGTGAGTGCTCCATTAGCAAGCAACCCTGATTGACTCTAAGGAGGCAGGGAAAAAGCAGCATTGAATTATTTCACTGAAGACTGCTGTAATTCTCTCCACAAGGTTCCTAAATTAAGGTTGTAAAAACAAACCTAACCCTAGCATGTCCCAGTTTTGATCTGTGTTCTAATGTATTCTAATAACTGTATTTTCTGGATGAGCTTTGTCTAGGAATTCACACGCTTCACCAACACTCTGCAGTTGTAGCAGTGCTCAGGTATGAGGAATAATTAACAATTTTATTTACCAGCACTAATGGACTGGCCCAAAGCCCCTTTCCTGCCTTTGTTTGTTTTCATTAAATGAAAATTTGATGGAGTGGGCTCAGACACTCCCTTTATACCTGTACAGGGGAAGAGATCCCTGTGGCCAGCAGGTGAGGAACAAGGAGCTGTTTGACTGAGTTCTTCCTTCAGCTAGAAAAGCTGCCCAGCCCCACTTTGGGGAGCCCAGCCCCTCAGCTGCACCGTGCTGGCACTGGGGGATCTTGGCCACCAGGCCCAGTGACCCCAGCAGAGCCACACCAGTGAGTTCCAGCAGCCTGGAACACATTCCCTGCAGTTCATGTCTCTGTTTCCAGCCCAGCACCCCGAGGTTTCATTACTCAGTGGAGTTCCCTGCCCACAAACCTGCTCATCAGGTTGGCTAATGAATGTGTTTGTTTCTGAACGCTGCAGTGTCAACGTTACTCACTGCATGAACCCTGGGAACAATAGAGGGAGCAGCCAACACCCAAGGTCATTCCCAACTCCAATATGAAAATACATTCTTGAGGTACTTTCCGTTTGGTATTGCTTCCATCACTTTTCCCAGCTTGAAGCTGACTGAGAGCTGCTTCCAGGAAAAGAACCACAGCCAGAGCAGAAAATATGTTTTATCCTGGAATACACTGAAGACAAAAATAAGTGATAATTTCTGAAAAATAACATCTTCCTTCTGTAAAGAAAAAAAAAAAATCAAATAATTCTATTTATTCTTCAATTTTCAGCTGATTTTTCTCCTAATTTCACACACAACCTCCTTTTCCCTGTCTTTTGCAAGATACCAGTATTGTGCCATTTTCAGGCTCCCATGGATAAAACATCCCTCTAGATGACTCCTTTCATTAGTGTGACTAACCTTGGAGACAGATACTTATGATATAATGATGACTAGGCTTTCAGCTGCCTGAATCTTAAAGGAAGAATTTTTAAAAGAGGACTTTAATATGAAGCATGCCTGTTAAAGCTGGTGATAATATTAATAATATGAGTCTCAGATGAGTTATTGCATATTTAACTTCTATATTATCAAAATAGGATGGCAGCAAGGAAAAACAAGCCATACTTCTGAGCAATGGCAGGCTTTATACTCCATTTTATTGAATAACAAACTCTGGAACCAAATGCCATCCTTCTCTTAGGTGACTCTATCTGCTTTTATAGTGTTTACATGAATTCCAAAGCAGTCCTATACAATACATGTTGTACCATCCACCAGGAATTGGGGGTGTTTTGAAAGCCCAGTGGCTGCAGCTCTGAAATCCATACACACAATTTGATAAACTCTGCAAATATACCAAGCCCTGTTTATCTTCTTCTGGGGATGTGGCACCTGGGGACATGGGGCAGTGGTGGCCTTGCCAGTGCTGGGTTAATGGTTGGACTTCATGATCCTGAAGGTCTTCTCCAGCCTAAATCATTCCATGATTCTTTGATTCCATACCCAAGCTGATGTAAAATTGGTCAAATAATCATGAAGCACTAGGGAAAAAATGTCTTTAAAGTGAAGTCTCATTGCTCATGTGTGGGGTAATTCAAACAGCATTTCCACATGTGCCAAAGGATTTGGATTTACTCTGATTCTTCCATCAGTCCTTAAGATCTCCAAAAATCACCAAAAATCAATTTTGTATTAAAAAGTCATCAAGTGTTGGAATAAATCAGCCGAGTCTCCATTTTCTTCAAGCAGAAAGCCAAATCTTTATCCTATAGGTCATATTTTATAGGATTATCAGCAGGCACTGTGTCATATTTGATTGGTGGTCAATACATTTACACCTAGTTTATTGGTCAGTACATGGTATTTTGCATATCTATCAAACTTCTGTATTTTTAGTTCGTTTACATATTTTTTCTACTGATTCTCATGGGACAAATCCATTGTTATTGCAGGTGCATTTGTTTTTCATCCTCAGAAGAGCTTGTGTTAATGAACTCTCTCAAAATAGCTTCACATGGGAATTTGTAACTGCACTTAGAAGAAGTGACAGGCCAGCTTTGGCAATTTAGCAGAGCAAAATTTCATAAGGCCTTTCTTTTATAATTCTTTTATCTGTCTACGACATCTCCCCCTTTTCATTAATTTTAAAAAGGGCTCATATGTTCTGATGCTAAAACAGCTCACTCTTGTGAGGGTATTATCTCATTAAGGTTATCACTGGTTATCTTTTAGATGTGGGATAAGATGCATAAAAGACTGATTACAATCAACAAAACTTACCAAATTCTATCATGTCATTGACACAGGGTTTCCCAGTCTGAGAAAACAAAAGAATAATGCCCAATGTCTCTTAGGGAAATGGAAATAAGTGACCATTGTTTTAAATAGTTGAGACTCAGGTGAAAGTCCATTAGCTGGAAATGTTGATCTTTGACATCACTGAACGTCCTCCTGGATCCTGGAACAGGGAATAACAGAAGAAGGTTAGTAGGAACACTGTACCCTGATGATGACATGGGGCTTTTGTTGGCAAATTGCCTCTGCAGTTTGCAGACACAGCTGTGTCCTGGCAGTCCAACTCCTGTTCCTGTTCTGGCCACGAGGGCTGCCTGGTGATGAGGTTGTTTCTCTTCCCACTGGGCCTCAGTTTTCTGGAGGTGATCGGTGTCTGATTGAATGAGCAGGTGACTGCTTTGAACCTGCTGATGATAAAACACAGGCATATCTTCTCCTGCAGTTAATGGATCAATTAGGCCTTGCCATTGCACATTCACTTGAGGGTCCTTACCTAAAAACCTTTAAAATTTTTTTTGTATAAATATTGCATTATTTGGATTTCTTTAGGAGCTAATTCCCCTTTCTTTTTGTTTTACAAGCAGCATGCATGACTCTTGCCTAAGAACATGAAGGGAACAACAAAACAAAACAATATATGTAGTGAAACAAGAAACTGACAGCAATCAGGAATAAGTCAGGTACAACAATTAGGAATATTTCAGATAATACACATAATTAATAACACATGTGAAATTGGATTATTATTAATCACTAAAATACTGCAACATCACCCCACAGTCTGCAAACAGCTGACAAACCTTGATTCAGTGAGCACTTGGATAATTATTTCTGGATAATAATTCCCAAGCTCACTCTAAAAATAGTTTCAGCTGTCATATATAAAGGGTCAAATTGCCAAGTCCGAGTGACTTCAATCTAGTTTTGATGTGGAAAACATCTGGGTTTATTGGCAAATTCTCCATCCAGGTAGAGCCAAGACCTGGCAACTGCCCAAGCTCCAACTGGGAGGGAATTCCCCAAACACATTTTAAAAGAAGGCTCTTCAGAATAGCAGTTATGAGTAAAGGCCTTGGGGTTAAAGACTAATCAAACCATCTAGTAGTTGGATCCCTCCAAAGTTTCCTCTAGGATAGAGATGCTTCAAACACAGCAAACTGCTGTAATAATAACTGGGAAAAACCACAAGCCTAGCAGTTCGGAGGAGGCTTTCAACGAAGCTCAGGTATCTTTTCTTGGAACTCTGAAAAATACTTAAAATGATGAGACAGCACTGGGTCAAACCATGGAGCCAGTGCAGGGACTAGCCAGAGAGCTAACCTGGTCTAAGAGATGCATAAAGCAGCTAGAGAACAAGAAAGAAGAATTCCTGAAAGGATACGTGTCTTTTAGATAATTACACAAAGAGATGTTAAAGTGTATAAGAGGCTTGCTATAAATACAGTAATAACATCTTATGACTAATGCCTATTATAAAACCAGTAAATTCACATCATGTAATCAATACACCAGCGGTAACCATCTTAGGAAGTTGAGATAACACCTTTCTAAACAGTCACGTACCTATGACAGTAAAATGAAACAAAGGAAAACACTAAAACAGCTTACAATCAGTAACAGCCATAATGTAGGACCATAACTACTCTTCTGTGTCATCTGTGGAAGATAAAACAGCAGAGATTGTCACGAGCAATAGAATCTTTGACAAAATCAAGGGTGAACACACGGTATCTTCTTTATCCACAGGCAGGTGTTTGTCAGTGTTCCATCACAGCTGCTTCAGTCAGAGTTGCCTTATCTCTCAAAACAACTATCTATCTTACAGTGTAGAAAGGTGCTATTTAACTGTCTTAGGTTGCATGCAAGATGTAACCAGAAGTGTGTATTCTATTGCCATCTGTTAAAACCAGGCGGGGGAGTGTTCTTTATCTCCTCCATGACCCATCCCTCGTAACTCTGGGTGGGATATCCTCTGTTAATGGGCCAGCCCTTAAAACCAGCTGGGGCAGCTTTCTTTATCTCTTCCAGGACCCATCCTCCCTCAGGGAAATCTCTTCTGTCCATGGCCATGGAGCCTCCCTGCATGGCTGATCCAATTCCAGCATCCCATGGGAGATGCTCCCCCAGGGGAGGAGCCCAGCATTCCTACCTGGATAGAATCTGACCCTGCACACCCCAGCAGCCTTTTCCCCCTGCATTCCCAGAGGAGCAGCTTTCTCCTCCACTGCAATCCCAGAGGGAGCCCAGGCCCATCCACAGCACCCCTGCAGCTGCAGAGGGAAACTCCACCCTTGGCCAGGACCCTGCTCCAGCAGAGCCACATCTGCCCCTGCAGGAGGATTGCAGCCCCCATTTAATGGGACTCCTGCCAACACCCTGTCCAACAGGGTGCCAGGGGGGATTCTGGCTCTGTCAGTGCTGTTTTGTATTACTGCATTTTTATTTTAACTTTCCTAGTGAAGAACTGTTATTCTCACGTCTTTGCCTGAGAGCCCCTTAAATTCAAAATTATAATAAATCAGAGGGGGTTTACATTTTCCATTCCAAGGGCAGCTCCTGCCTTCCTCAGCAGACACCTGTCTTTCGAACCAAGACATTAACAAAATCTACAATAATTCAGATTAAACAACACTCAAACTTGGTAGAAATTAATTTTGACAGAAGAAAATTAACTTAATAGAACTCAGCCCTAAAAGGATATCGAATTATTAGAATGTAACTTAACATTACTTAAGGTCTAACAATACAGGGGGTTAACTTTACATAATTTTACCAACACTTAATTTGCACTAAATAAAAACATAACAGAGCTGAAAATAAATCTCAACAAAACTGGAATAGAACAGGAAATAGCTGAAAGTGAAGGACAATTAAACTGGACATTGTCCAAACTCAGTAACACTCAAACTTAACAGAGATTAATTTAACAAAGTCAACTGGAAAGCACTCATCCTTAATCAAATTAACAGAACATATCTCAGTATTACTCAAATCTGACAATATTGGACCTTAACTTTGCTTAATCTTATTGACAATAGATCTGCAGACAATCTGTGAACAGAATGATTTTTCTGGAGGGATTAAAAAGGGTGTGACAAATCCATTGTAAATTTATGTAATATAAATTCAGGTATAATGAAAGATTAAAGATTACTTGCTGCAAACACTTTTAGATACATAAATTTCTAGAGTTGTGGCAACAAACCAGGTGCATGATTAAAACAACTTTGCTTGAGCAGTAACATTTTTTTTCGTGAGCTAATTATTTCTAAACCTTAAAGAACTGCTGCAGATAAAATTCAAGGTTATAGGACTTAGTTAAGAACCTAAAATGAATTGCTGCAAATACTGCAGGGAGAAGAGGGAGCCGAGGGCTGGGAATGGGAGTGGGCGTGGTTCTGAGGGAGCCCTGGCAGTTCCCGTTGCCTTTTGGCCCTCTCATCCCGAGGCAGTGCCCAAAGTGCAGAGGAGCAGGAAGCCTCCCTGGGATGGCTGGGAGCTGATGGAGCCCACGCTGGACGAGCTGGATCAGAAGATCAGAGAAGCGGAGACGGAGCCGCACGACGGGAAGAGGAAAGTGGGGTCCCTCTGGATCCATCTTCAGGATCCAGAAAACATGTTACATGTTTATCTCTTCTACGGGAGGAAAGCAACCAGCAGAGAGCTCTGTGAGTACTGCTTCAAGGAGGGCTACGCTGACAAAAACCTGACTGCCAAGTGGAAGAAGCAGGGCTATGAGAACCTCTGCTGCCTGCGCTGCATCCACACTCGGGACACCAGCCTTGGGACCAACTGCATCTGCAGGGTCCCCAAAAGCAAGCTGCAAGTGAGCAGAATCATTGAGTGCACTCACTGTGGATGAGGCTGCTCTGGGTGAAGCCTTTTGCCATCAAACTTGTTTTTTGAACTCTGAGGGACATCCTCTTCAATGGACTATGAGTGCAATTACAGCTGCTTTCTGTGATGGGATATTTCTGAATAATAATTAGAGCAGCAGCATGATCACCTGGATCATGCATAAATGGGGGGTGCTTTGGAGTAAGGTTTTGTGTAGCCATTTATTTTAAAATAAAGCTTGCCTTCCTTTAAAAAAAAAAGTGCTTTGCATTCAATGTAATTCTGAAGTCACACAAAACATGTAAGTGGGGTTTTCAGCCATTCCAGAGATCACTTGGAAAGAAAAATCATCAGGGGAAGCAAAATCTGCTGTGTACAACATTACAGAAATAGCCACTCCTCACACTGAGCAGTAGAACTGGGGGTATTTAGCACAAGGAAGGACCTGGAAGGTGACAGAGCACTGGCAAACGTATCCTGAAAGGTTAAATGGAAGCCCCTTCTGCATTGAAATCAGAGTTTATGCGAAAGTGTTAAGTGTATGTGCCAGAGAGAGCTATTCCTAGATTCCCTAAGAATGCACCACAAGATTTTATAAGTAATCAATTCAAAAAGCTGGAAAACAGAAGAAAATTATTTATTTATGCAGAGAAGATCACACCTCTTATGAATTATGAACTATGCATTTATATAGCAGGCCATATGTGCTCATGAATAAATGCTTTTCTGAGACGCAGGACTTTGGTAGCTGTTCACTAAGTTAAACTTCACACATGTTAATGAGGAGAAGCCTAGGAAATGAAGATAGTTCCTTCCTAAGTAAAAGTCTTGCTTAAACCAGTGAAACCCCAAGACCTCCGTATGGTTTTGCAACGTCCATTTGTGTTTCTGGGACTGAAATCCTTACAACTCAAGAACATCTCAAGAGAAGAAGAGCAAGACCCAGCTGTGTGCACTGAGGAGAAAAAGCTGCCTCCTGATTAGGATGTTGTCACTTACCAAGAGCATTTAGGCTGAGGATTTTTTGTATTTGGCTGAATCAAACAACTAGCATTGAAAATTGTAAACAATATTGTAATTGTTTTGTACTGTAATAACAATAAGCATTATAAATTTAGCATTGAAAAATTATGTGATGATACACTATGAGGAGAAAATAGTTTCATTTCTATTTATATGGAGTTGACATGAAAAGAGTCAAAGTGAGAGCAACTGAAAGGAGTTTTCACCTGTAAATTTTCACCTGTACAATTCCAAACACAGTATGTTTGCACTGCTGGGGAACCCGAGAGGATCTGAGGGGTTTTTTAACCTTTAAAAGTGCCTCAGCTGCATTATTGCTCCAACGTTGAGCCTATAACATAATTAAAGCAACTCTATTAACAGCATATCTCACACACACACCTTTGTCACAACTGTGAATTGTGATATGCCTGTTCCTATGCTTTTCTACCTCCAAGCCAGCACCTTTTTATGACCTTTTACTCATCCTCAGCCTGTAGTTTCTCATGCAATTAAAGTGAGCCACACTTATTTTTAGCACATACAAATATTCTAGGAACTACAGAACTGTTTGTCATCTCTGTTGGTAGAGCCCAATTGTTTTCATTTGTTGCTTGGTGGAAATTACCATGGAATTCAGTTATCTTTTTGTTGTTGGCAATGCTTACATTTCTTAGATAATTTCTCCTCTCCTGTGAGTTATTCCCACTGCTCCTTTCTGACAGGCATATTCCTAACATGGCTTTGCACAGCTTTAGGTGAACATCTCTTTTTAAAGAGTACTTATCATTATTATTTTTGTACTTCTATGTATTATTTAATGCAGCTGAAAGGATGCTGTCAGGTTTATACCCACATTTCAATCTGAGGTGGGACAACCTCACTTAGCTCACTCTCCTATATCCTCTGCACTATTTTGGGTGAAACACCTCACTGGAAAAAACAATAAAGCAGATAAATCACGTAATATTAACACAGATTTTTTCCCATTAGATATCTATCTTTCTGCAGAGAATTTATGTCTGAAAGGAATGTGGCTATAATATTTTCCATTAAATTATCATGCTGCTAAATCTTTCTTGGCAAAGGTTGTGGTAAGGTGCAACAACTCAACTGCTTGCTTGACAGCTTATTCCAGGAATAATGTAGAGGGGAAAAAAAGTTCTACTCATTACTTCAGTAATGAGATGTTGGGGGGCAAGGTATTAATCCCTTTTGCTTTGGCAGCCTGCAAACAGGACACCAGATGGGAGATATTTAATAAATAAACACTGCAAAGGCTCTGATCCACCTATAGCCAAGTCCTGACTCAGCCTCCTCTTACTGAAATCACTTGGAGCCTGGTCAAGTACAGATAAAGAGCTCATTTCAGCGTTGGATCCCAGCTGAGGATTGCTGCATCCAAACTAGGTTAGGAACCTGCTGCTGGGAGCCGTGGCACTGTGAGAGGACAAGGCAGCTTTGCCTTGAACTCTCTTCAGTCAGGTCAGCCTAGACCAGTCCATTTCCTCTGCTTCCAGCTCTGGAGAACTTGATAAAGCTGCTCCAGCCCCTGGATGTCTCTGCCCTGCCACTGCCCTCTTGACAGACTGCTTTTTTCCCGAGACTCTCTTTCCTCCCTGGAGTTAACTGGAACAGGCCTGAGGGGATGGCCCCTCAAGGTAAAGCCTTTGGTGTCCAGGTACAGTCGCTCGATTTCAAACGTACACTGATATAAGATGGGCTGGTTATGAATCTCAAGTGGGGGCTCCAAAACCCATTTGACTCAGCCCAGTAGGACTGTCCAGCAAAGAGAAGGTTTAGTTGTGGGATCTGATCCTCCTCTGGAGTCACAGCTCAGGAGATGCCCTGTCAGCGTAGACAGAATGGCACAAGCATTCAACTGGTGTCATCAACCTCATGGAATGCCTAGGCTTATGGAGTCCAATCACGTTAAATTAACAATTGATATTTTTATTGCATTTGCAATAAACACTGCATAGAGATGTTTGGTCACTGATTCCTCACCAGTAAAACTCAAATTCTGGAATCACTCGTCTAAGTGGCTGGGAGCAGTGTGAAAAGCATTTGAAGCAAGGGAGGAGCCCGGGCTGCAGATTGACTGCGGCAGATGCCTGAGGCCAGGCAGCTGATAGCAGACCCAGCGAGCCGCAGCACTCTGGGGACAATCCAGGCACCTCCTGACCCGGGCTCCACATTGTCCCGGATAAGCCCAGGGCACTGCTCAGAAATAGAAGCAGCAGAATGACCAAATCTGCCCCTTTAGTCGAATCTCCCATTTTAGAGGGACACCAGAACTCCGTTAACGCTGTGCACATAAACATCTCTGCTGTTCTCACGGTCCAGTGCCTCTGGCATTCCAGGTTTTGGAGGTTATCCTAAAATATTTGGGGTGTGTGTGGTGTCAGAGCCATCCTGCAGCAGAGATCTTGCAGTGCCACGCACACCATCAAACGCTGCTGTGATTATTAACACTGTAGCCAGCTTAACAGCCACAGCATTGGGCTCAGTGCTGAACTGCCCATGTGACCAAAGGAAATGACACCTGGAAGCTGGACACTGTAAAAAAGAATCCCAAGCAGCTGGCACCCAGCAGGTTATTCCACAGATTGTTTTAAAAATAACAGAACAGCACACGGAGGTTTGGGTGCTCTTGCCGTGTCACAGAATAGGCTTTAGAGGATATTTTATTGAGACACTTCCTCGGCACGCCTCAGCCTGGGCCACACTGCTTATGTGGAGTATGGCCTCATGGTGACTTCATCTGCACTTTTACCTTCCCCTCCTCATGGGACACCAATCTGCTGCTTCAGGCACTGAGTCCTGAAGGGCCCCCCTTGTACCACGTAGGTTGTGGCTCTTTATTCCACAGGACTTCCTCAATTACTGATTTCAATCTCTTTAGAGAAATAGAGGGATGATTGTGTAGCTGCAGTTCTTTGTTAGCAAAGAAGTTCATTTTGCCTGATTCTAAATGTGGATATCTGTGCAACAGTCATGAGCTAACTCATCACTCTCGTATTATTATACACACTAAATAAGTAATTATTGGAAATCTCATCACTTAATTATAACAAATCAAAATGGACTAAGCATCTGGAATCAGTCAGTATGATTGCCTCTCCTCAACCAGACTTTTTTTGCCCTAGAAGACTGTATATAGCTAATTTAGCATAGACACACTCCGAAGAAAAAGAATGACAATCAGCCAGCAAGTGGGACAGCTGCCCACAGCTCCAACCTCTCTGAGGAAAACAATGCAACAACATGGTTGCAAAATGTGATTTGTTGTTTTATTTGATCTTAAAATGATTTGGCTCTTCGTCCAACACTTCTAAGGACTGTCTGAGTTAGAAAAGATATATTGCTGAAACAACAGATTACCTGCAGCTGGGAAGGCACTGGAGCTCCTCTGAGCACAGCTATTCACAAATTGCTCTTGAGCCTTGGGATTTTTGGGGCAGACACTGGACTTGACATAAAATTGCACTTTCCTTGTGTGCAAGAAACACAAAGACTTCCACCTTGTTTTCTGTCTCCTTTGTTTTCTCTAGGAAGTACTGAGGCAGGAATAGATGTCACGCTCTTCACTTTTGTTCCATAATTGCAAGACTATCCTTTGCCTAAATATCAAAGAGAAACCTGCAAAACAAGAATTACAAGTTTTATGAAGATACAACAAGCCAAATTAATTTTTGAGGCAAGTACACAAACTAAATGCTGTTGAAAGACTCTCCTACTATCTACTGGGGGAGAATTTCCTCCATTATAATGAAACGTAGCTAAAAATATCCTGCATTATAAGAACACTGGAGCTGAATGTGAGGCAGTTCACTTAGAGAGGATGATTCATTGATGTGTCACCAGCAATAGCACTTCTTGAGTAAAGCATTTTCACTCACTGTTGCACCCTGGTTCCACTTCAGCTAAGGGAGAGTCCAGGGGATGATTTGAAGTTCTTTTAGATAAAGAGTTTTGATTTGCTCAGGGCAATCAAGCTGTATCAGTCACAAAAAACTTATGACAGTAAGTCTACAGGTGCCACCAAGATTAAGCTCGGAGTTTCCTGGGCTCATGGACAGTTCCAGAAGTACAATCAGCAAAACACAAGAAAAAGTTAGAAAAGTTTTATTGCAAGAGGTTTGTCCATCTGAAATTCCTGAGTCCTATTACAAAGACTCAGAGAGAAACCAGGTTTTATTACTTCAGAAAAAGTAAAGATTTGATGAAAAAAATGATGATGTATGATTTTGTTTCTGCAGCCTTTGTGAGTGACATTGATCTGTTGGTTGGGGTTTTTTTTATGCAGTGAAAAAAATTATTTATAAGGTCTGAGCACTTCCTTAGCTCCACATGCTATTTTTTTTCCCTTTATCACCTGAAAACAGCAGTAATTGATTGAAACTAGAAGTTGGACTACTTGTGAACAGGATCGTAATGTATCCAAGGCAACCAAAGGCCATACAAATTATGCTGGATTAGGACTATGACATTAGAGATTTAAAAAGTAATTAATGGGAAGAAATGCTGTTACTGTGGAAAATGTTATTACGAGTTCAAAGCCCGTTGGCGACGCTGATGTTTTACTGAGAGGCTCATCCCCTTTTCACAACTCGGGATGAGTTTAGTTCTGTAGAAAATACAGCACACCACACAGACATGCAAACACGGCACTCAAAACACAAATAAACCCAAGTCCATCTTAAATGAGCTGCACTTAACAGGGAGAAAAAGACACACGTTGTTACTCATAGGCTAATTAAAGAAACTTAACAGTGCTATAATATTAGATTTACAGCTTGAGGAAAGGTCAATCCAAAGTGTCTCCACGATCTGCCTCTTACACATTTCATTTCTGAGCCCGGGGGCTCGGTGGGGGTTTCTTGTACCTGATGAGCAGGAAGGGAAAGACATTTAAACAAAAGGATGACAACTAATTGTGGGTAACGCTGGTGCGTTGTACTTGCTGCACTATCCACGTAGGAGTGCAGTTTGGGGCAATAACTGGCCACTAATTCATTTACAAAGTTCCCAGGTAAAATGGAGATTTATGTAAAACATCGTCAGAACGCTGAACTAAGCGGTAACATTTACTTCTGAGCTTCGCGTACGCACAAAGGCTGAGAGTAAATTCTGTTCAGCAACTCGAAAAACTTTTTTCCCCCTCCAGTCTCTCGGCCGTCGCGCTGGAAGCCCCGCGCGGTTGTTGAGCGGAGCCCTCAGCGCTGAGGGAGCCCCGGGAGCCCTCACGGCCCCGCGTCCTCCATTTCCTGCGCCGCGGCGGCGCCCGCGCCCTGCCAAGATGGCGGCGGCACCTGAGGGCCGGCTGAGGGCGGGATGCGGCCCCTGCCCGCTCCCCTCGGCCCCATCCCGACCCCAAGGCCGTTCCAGCCCCGACCCGCATCGCGGGCTGTGCCGAGAGCGGCACCGGCGCCTGGCGGTGTCCGGGCAGGGCGGCGCGGGGCGCGGGACGGAGGTTGAGGGGGTCCCGGCTGGCCGAAGCTGCCGGGGGACGGGGCGCCGGCAAGTCCCGGGCAGTTCTCGCTGGGGCGTGCGGGGTTTCCCCCCG
>VZSE01011439.1:100336-119417 GCA_013398275.1 Promerops cafer
GGCGGCGGGTGGCGGCGGGTGAGTCAGGTCTGGGTTCCGGGAGCGCCCAGGGAGCCTGCGCCGCTCGGGGGAGGGAGGCCGGGGCGCTGGGCGAGGGGGGGAGCCGCTCCGCTCGGCCCGGGCGCGGCCCGGAGGGGCCTCACACTCGGCCTCCGGGCCGGGGATGGTGGGCGGCGGGGCCGGGGCAGCGCTGCACGTGGCCGCCTGGGCGTGGGGAGGGGGAGCCCGGTCGGCCCGCCCGTGAGCCAGCGAGTTTGGGGTAAAGAACGTCCTGTGAGTCTGGGGACTGCGGAGAACGAACTGGAATTAAATATTTTCTTAATCAAATTATTCTTTTATTTTTTCTTTTTAAATTCAATTTTGAGTCCCCGCTAAACTCCCGTCGGCGGGGCCGAGCGGGGCCGCGGCCCGCGCACCACGTGGTTCCCCACGTGTGAGGCGCTGCCGGAGACGAGAGGGTCGAGGTGTCGCAACTGTTTGCTCCGACCACAGGCACGGACGGTGGCCTGCTCTAAATCCAAGTGTGACCTATAAATGGATAGGAAAAACAGCCTGTGCCATCTGCAGGTCGCGGGCTGTGGGGCGGCCTTTCATTTGAGTTCGTGTCGGGCGTAGTTCTCAAGTAACCGCTGTTAGTCATTTAGAAGAAGCGTTGTCACAACGGTTTATTAAACCTAATAGTGAGTTCTGATTTCCTGTGTGCGCTCAGTGTGATCCCATTGCCACGCAGCATTGGGGTTGCCTAGTCCGTGTTTCCTTTTTCAGTGCAGACTTGCCTAGAGAAGCAATCCTGCAGCCGTCCTCAAAGTGAAGAGGTTAAATAAGTTCACTAGGGCTGTGCAACAGTCCTGAGAGTTACAGGTCTAACCTGCCATTTAAACTTACTTTGTTAATGTCTGGGCTGAATGTTATGTTTAAAGCCTCACATGTTGCTCGTGGTGTTTAAGTTTAAAATTTCGTACAGATAGGCATAAAAATTAAAGGGGAAGATGATAAAATGTGCATATTTGTTCAGTAGGGTTTGTCCCTTTCCCTGTTAACTAGTATGGATAGGCAGAAAGTCCTACTGAGTCACTCCTTGATGAACTTTTGTTCTCTTTCTTGTTTGTGTCAACACAGATATCCAAGAATTACTTGTCTAAGTGGAGTTACCATGTCCTTTTGGCCTGGTTTCTGTCCCCTCTTCAGTCTTAGTTAATGTTCAGCAGTCCTGGGTCATCTTGGCTGTGAAATGTATTGAGGGGTCCCAAATGGACTGTAGGGATTAGCTTTTCACTTTGGCAGGTTTCCTTGAATTTTCAAACTAGTTTATTTCAGGATTAGGGTGTTGTTACCTGCTGGTCAGAATACTTAATTTTGTATATTGTCCTAGTGAGAACAGAAGAGGGAGACAGGAGCATCACTCACTCTACTGTAGCAGGTTTTCAGGTTTCAGTGTGGAAATAAACTGCTAAATACTGAGTGCCTGTGGTGACAGTCATGTGTCCTGTGTTCAAGAATTCTTACAATGTGTTGCTTGGGAAATATAAACTCACAGATGGTATTTCTTGTAAAATGAGTAATGCTTTGATTTGTCTTTTGAAACTAAGTGCTAGATTATGATTAGCAGGTCTTTCTGCCTCCTCAGTGCTCCAGAGGACAGCGGAGCTGTACTTCCTGTCACGTTGGAGTTTCATCACGCTCAGCTCTGGCTTGTCCAATTCAGGTGTGGTGCCGTGGGTTGGTCACAGCAGCCTGGGAAGGCCCTGCTGATTTCCCAACACGTGCCTCTGATAGAGCTGCCTTGCTGAAGGGCTTTGCGTGTGCTGCCTGGAGCAGTGGCTTTTATCTGCTCTGTTCTTTGACTGAAGGAGTGAAGTCCTGCTGATACCAGCTGCAAGTGCTGTTTGTTGGTCAAAAGAAGCCCTGGAGTAGAGTGAAGAGAGTTGCCCCTGTTCTGTTGGGCTGTTGGATCCTAAGGAACTGCTGGTATCCAGAAGAATCCTGAGTAATCTCAGAGGTGAAGTTCAGCTTCCTTTTTACTATTAGGAGCCCAAGTTGTATTTTAGTTCATTAAAACAACTTCTTCTTTGGAGGGCATCTAGGCTAAAAGCTGTATAGAATGAGGAGTGTTACAGCAGAGTTTTGTGGCAGTTTTTTACATCATCAGGTCTAGAAGGGCTACTTAAACAGAGTTGAATATTGCTGAATCTCCTGCATGAAGGCTGGATATTAATAGCACCTCTCCTGTTCTAAGAGTCTTGAATATGTTTTAACTGCAAAGCCATAGAAAGACACAGTCTTCCCCTTCAGAGTATGAGACAGGAAACTTCTTGTGTCAGAGGTGTCTCCTGCAGCTAGGAGAATCACCAAGAAACTCCCACTTTAAAATTTTGGTGCTCAAGTTGCACACAAAAACTTAAGATGTGACATAGAAAAGTGCTATGGTGGCACAAGGATCTTTGCCATCAGTCCCTGCTGTTTAGCAGTATGGCCATTACACAGAACAAGGTCTAAAATTCATTCTTAATAATGTTTCAGCTTCCAGCTGCAGTTACAGAGGTCTTTAGGAGGAGTTTAGGTAAATGACTGCCTTCTCCCTTTTCTAGAAAGGTAAGGTTTGAGGTGAGAAAGCACAACTAGACTTGAGTCTCTGGACAAGTTTTGGGAGCTAATCCAGGAGGCAGTGCCTTGCTGTATCTTGCAGAATTTGACCTGTCTCAGAAATGCTAGATGAGGCTGTAGTTGTAATTTGTTTTCCATTACTCCTTTTCCTGCCCTGCTGAGGTAAAAATCTGGTTCTGGTATGTAAGAAGGGAGGGGATGATGACACATGGACAGACAGGACAGGCTGCTTTGTGTAACACATCTGAGCTGTGGAAAACAGTGATAGCTGTGACTGAAAACTTTCCAAGAAGACTTTGGTAGCTTTCTTGCAGAAGGCTTACTTAAGGTGGCCTTGATAGATAAAAGGAACTGCTGGAAACTTGCCTGTGATGACAAAATAGAGGGGTATTGACTAACAGAGAAGTGTTTAAACTTGGGTGGTTTTTACTGTGCTCATTTTTTTCTCTTGGAAGTAACTGAAAACTGTAATGGTGTCCAGAGTGCTTGGAGGCTCTCCATTTAAGGACTTGTCTTCTGAACCAGCCTTTTCTGGATGTTGCTCCTTGAAGGTGGCTGTTGGCTTTCTCTGAAAACTGAATCCTTACAGTTCACACTGCTGAGGAATTCTGTCCTGGGTTAGGCTTGTTAGGATGCAGGCAAGTAAAACCAGTGTCAGCTGCAGCCACCTCTGGCTGGTGAACCTGTTTGCAGTCCCAGATCCTTTAAAGGAAGGATGCAGAAGTTTAACATGGAAATACTGGTGAAGAGAAACTTCAGGCAAAATGTTTGGATGTGTTTAAGGTGTCTGAGGATGAAGCAGCATGCTTTGTAATCATGTTTGTATGGCAGCTGTAATCTTCCACTGCTGTTGAGGTTAAGAGGGGAAAGGGGTCCTCTGAAGGTAGAGGTTTTGAAATTAATCTCAGTCTAGAAGGATCCTTGCACAGACTGGTGTTTGACTTTAGATTTCTGCTTCAGTCTGTGTAATCTTCACCAGTTTGCTGTATAGCAGAGGAAAAGAAACTTCTTTTCCTTCTGAAGGGGCATTTAAAAAGGAAAGAACTCTGAATCAGATGTAAAGCTTCTTTTGCCATTCCTTTGGGGCAGTGAGGAGTGAGCTTTTGTCCCTCGTGCAGCTCCTGACCCGGACTGGCAGAAGGACAGACTAGCTGTAGGTTGCCATTAATCTTGGTATAAAAGCTGCCCCACTGTGTGTCTGCAGCAGGTCTGGCTCACCTGTCAGACATTTGTCTTTTCCCATGTGTTAACCTGACTGGTTCTGTCGGTGCTTCCTGTGGAGCACTGCCAGCATGTCTCAGTCCTGTCACCTCGTGCTGGAGTCTCGGGTTCATGGTTGGGAGTCAAGTCTCTTCAGATGTGCTGCAGTTCTCTTCAAGCTGCTGCCTACTCTTTTGCTCTTTTTAATAGATTTTATGCTGCTATTTGATAATGCTTTAATGTGAGGACTGTTTAAAAGAGTTGTAATGAAGTGAAGAACATATATGTAAAATTCAGAGACCCCATCTTGGCCCTCTTGCAGATGAAGAGCAGCATCCACTCTGGTGCCTGCAGTTGGCTGTGCCTGTGTTTTTCCTGTTCTGCAGTGTCAACACGGTTGCTATGAAAACAGGCATAAACAATGGCACAGTGAGTGCCAGCTGCTGCCAGCACAGCGGGCAGTGCCCAGCCTGGGGTGTCCTCAGGAGACGCTGGGAATCTTGAACACTGCAATGAAGCACAGAAGACTGAGTTCTGTGTGAAATCAAGTGAATCTCTTTAAGTGCTCCAGCAACCTAAGTGTCTAAGGTCTTCTTGCAGCTTTTCACTCCAGAACTTCATTTTGAGGGCAAAAATCTATCATCTGGTCCAGCTGGAAGTTAGATGTGGGATTACAGAGATGACGTGCTAGAGTATGTACCTCTTGTATTTTAAATTCTCAGCCATATACTTTGGCTGGAATAACCACTTCTGTGCAGAAGACCATCAGAGAGAGAGGAACTGTTTTGAGGGAGGAGTGGATAAAAAGCCACAGTAATTCTGTGAAACATTGAGGTACTTCGGAAATAGCTAAATAACAATTCATGTTTAGATGCACACTCTGTATTTAAGAGCTAATTCTGGTTCCTTCTGGAGATCATGTGTTGTTCTACTGCTCCTGTAGTGGCTTTCTTCAAGACTCAGCTTCTGGGATGTTCCTGTAATCTGGAATGCTGGAGCTCTGGGAGGAGGGGAATCATTCTGTAACATGACTAAACTGCAGGGTTACAGGGGGATTACCTTGAAAGGGGATCAGGAAAACTGTCAAACATGCCAGATAATGATTCTACTTCTGTTAGGTAAAGAATAATGAATTGGGAGAGAGTATGTGAGGTATTTAAACTTCAGGAGACTTCATCAAAAAAAAGCTTGATATGCATATTTTTAGACCAGTGTACTTTAGGCTTGTCTTTAAGCATGCTTTAAAAAAGACTTTGGTTTAAATGTGTAACTTCCTTGTTCTTTTCTTTCTGGCTCTGGAAGCTTTGTTTGAGTGTCCTGCAGCTCAGGGGAGGTGTGGCAGTGTGAGCACAGTGTGGAACCTACCCCGTCCACCATGGGCTGTGCAGGCTGGCTCTGCTCATGCAGTGCTGAGCTCCATTCCCAGTCTGGGCTGTCAGAACTGCCTGTCTGATGCTTCCACAGCGTTCTAAGGATGTTTTTCCCAGTTAGCCTTCTACATAGTTGGCAAGTGTCTGCTGTCTTAACATCTTTAAACATTTTCTTTCATGTATACGTGGAGTAGAATATGCATCCTGAGCTATAGGTTAATTATAAGTTGTAGTTTCGCTTTTCAGAGTTAAATTGCTGTTTAGGTCATAAAAGACCTAAAATTGTCAAATGTTAAGCTAAAGGGCTTTTGAATGCTTTGCATTTAATACTGCCTATTCTTACACTTGGCTTCCAGTCAATAGAGGTAGTAGCTGCCAGGTAGGTCCTTCAAGAGAAAATGTAACAACTACCAGGAGGAAATAACTTGTAGAGATTAAGTTTCTGGCTTTTGAGTTTAACTCTCAGCAGCAAGGAAGAAGGTGCTTTACTGAAAGGGATAATGATGCTAAGGCTGCTACTACAGTAGTTAAAGGGATTTCCTTGTCTTTTTCCCTCTCCCTGAGCATTTTGTAAGTTCTTGATGTAAAGGGTGGCTACAGAATAATTAGAGGAGAAGTTACGTAGCACACTGTTCAAAGCTGTCTTACTCAAAGCAAAGTGGAGGCAAACTTTTATCTTGTGCAGTGGTTTCAGTAGTCATGATCAGATACTGTACAAGAAGGTATTGACTTAGCTGGAAGTCCTGTATGGTTTGCACTGCCTTTGCTGAGGGGCTGGGAAACCTCTAAATCTCTCATTTTAATGTAGCTGTTGATTGGGGGAGCAGAAGGTGCTCAAAAATGTCTTTCTTGTTCAGACAGGTGATCTGCAGCCATGAGCAGCAACGAGTGCTTCAAGTGTGGCCGTACTGGCCACTGGGCCCGGGAGTGCCCCACTGGGATGGGCCGTGGCCGTGGGATGAGGAGCCGTGGCAGAGGTGAGTGGTGGCTGTGCTTTGCTGTTTGTTTGACAGCAGATCTCCAGCTGGCTGCTGTGTGTAGTGAGTAAACCAGGCTCTGGCAGACCCGAGTGAGGAAGCTGAGACTTAAATTGGTAGTAAGAACCAGGGAAATTTGCCTCTACCCAAGAGTTTGGCCAGGGGCTCTGAGAGTGAAGCAAACTTGTCAGTTCAGTTTGTGATTGATTATTAAAAGTATTCTGAACTTAATACTTAGGCCTGTTTTTTTTCTTTTACTCATTTCAAGCAGGCTTCCAGTTCATGTCTTCATCTCTGCCGGATATCTGTTACCGCTGTGGTGAGTCTGGCCATCTTGCCAAGGACTGTGACCTTCAGGAGGATGGTAAGTATCACTAAATATTCCATCTCTTCAGTGCCACAGGCAGAGCTCCGTGGCTGAAGAGAAGGGTGCTGGGACTCCCTGGGAACAAGCTGTGCATGTGCCCTGTTCACAGCACGCTGCCCCTCACGCTACCAAGGTTTTATAGTCTTGTTTGGTATGTTTTTCTTATTGTGGAAGCCTGCTATAACTGCGGTAGAGGTGGCCACATTGCGAAGGACTGCAAGGAGCCCAAGAGGGAGAGGGAGCAGTGCTGCTACAACTGTGGCAAGCCCGGCCACCTGGCCCGCGACTGCGACCACGCAGACGAGCAGAAGTGCTATTCTTGTGGAGAGTTCGGGCACATTCAAAAAGACTGCACCAAAGTGAAATGCTATAGGTAAGGACTGACAGGAGGCAGCTGCAAGATGCACCCCATGCTGGATGCATTCTGTGTCTTATTTTGGTTAGGAAATACAGTTTGTTTGAACAGTTACCCACTGTTGTTCAAAACTAAGGCTTAAACACTTACTGGCAAGGTGGAGTACAGATTCCATGATGTATCTGGATGGCCCCCCAGTGCAGGTGCTCAGTCATTTGGGCTGTACAGAAAGGGTTGTGGCCTTTTGCAGAAGGTAACAGGAGGTACTTGGCTGTAGCACAGAGGTGGGTACCCTGTGCCTTCTGCCAGAGCTAACAAACCTCAGCTGTACTGCCCAGCTGACTGGCACAGCCAGCCCCTGCAGGAACACACTGAAGATGCTTTAGTTATGGGAACAGTGAATAGAAGTGGGTGTTAAATTGGTTTGAAATGCCATCTTCAGAGTGTTGTCTGGTTTTTGAATGCAGGCATATACCAGAAACAGCACGTTCCTGGGAGCAATATTCTTCACCCCCACCAACATTCCCTTCTGTGGAGGAAGGAGAGAGAACATGGTGTATTTGAGTTAAAACTAATTATTCTCAAAACAAGGCTAAACTGCAAGCATAAGCATTGGGAACAGGCAAAACCCAGGACACAATTGGGAAGAATCCCTGCAAACACACAGAGCTGATGTACAGTGATTCTGGCATATACAGTGATTAATGTGAGTTGATCATTTGGGAGCAGTCGATGGCTCTGCTGAAGACAAACTTGCTTCGTGTCAGAGAATTGTGGAACAGAAGCCTTGAACGCAGAACTAGCGTTGCATGAAACTGAAGCAGACAACGTCCTGCAGAGTAGGATTGCTCCTGTGAGTGTTGTGGCTGTTCTGACTCGACCTTTGCTTTTGCAGGTGTGGTGAAACTGGCCATGTAGCCATCAACTGCAGCAAGACCAGCGAAGTCAACTGCTACCGCTGCGGCGAGTCAGGGCACCTTGCACGGGAATGCACAATTGAAGCTACAGCCTAATTATTTTCCTTTGTCGCCCCTCCTTTTTCTGATTGATGGTTGTATTATTTTTCTCTGAATCCTCTTCACTGGCCAAAGGTTGGCAGATAGAGGCTACTCCCAGGCCAGTGAGCTTTACTTGCCGTGTAAAAGGAGGAAAGGGGTGGAAAAATCAACTTTCTGCATTTAACTACAAAAATGTTTATGTTTAGTTTGGTAGAGGTGTTATGTATAATGCTTTGTTAAAGAACCCCCTTTCCGTGCCACTGGTGAATAGGGATTGATGAGTGGGAAGAGTTGAGTCAGACCAGCAAAAACCCTCTCTGGGTTACAGGGAAGTGATCCTATGCAGGAGGAATGAAATTCTGGAAGTGTCTAAACTTCCTCATAACTTTTATTTTATTACAATGGCCTTGGATTGTCTGACCTCAGTAGCTGTTAACACCAAGTGATATCTGCATCAGGCCCTACCTAGAGCATATAGCTGAGTGGGAGTAAACAAACAAGATGCACATGCCTGTTAATGGCCATGAGAGAGAGAGAGAAATCTGAAATAAATCTAAAAGTAACAGTAATTCAGTCAGTGAATGTTAATGTTGGAGATACAGAACGCAATGGGAAGCTTTTGGATAAATATCTCAAAGTCAATCTGAAACCCAGACATCAGTGCTCATAGCATAAACAATTTGGAGCTATTCAGGAGTTGCAAATAAATGCATTTTCACAGAAATCAAGATGTTATTTTTGTATACTATATCACTTAGACAACTGAGTTTCATTTGCTTGTAATCGGTTTTTAAAGTAAGATGGTAAGAGCAATTGAAGTCCTAGAACATAGAAAATGTAATTTTAAACTATCAATAAAGCTGGAGGAGGAAGGGGAGTTTGGCTAAAGTTCCTTTTGTTTATTTTTGGTTTTCCTGTACACAGTGCAAAACAACATATTAAAAGGGGTATGTGGAGGTTCAGCTTGGCCTTTTCTTTTGTACTGTCTCATGTTGAGGTCCTGTCTGCACATGTTCATGGGAGTGGGGTCTGGATGGGGGGCTGAGTACACCTGTGCTGGTGCAGTTCAAGCATTTAATGGAAAAACCATCAAAGGAGGAAGGAGGTTGCTAGAGGTACAGGGAGTTCCAGACTCTGGGTAGGTTGGTTCTGTCCAGCAGTATTTGAGCTTTCACAGAGGCACTAAGAACTTAAAGCATTGCTCTTGCCCCATCCATCCCTTGGTGGTTGTGCTCAGTTGGTTTGCTGAGGGTCAGTGACCAGCTGAGAAAGGAGCTGATCAAGAGTGGATCTTCACATCCACTCTGAATAAAGTCCTGGTGTGCAGGAGCTCTTGGCTGGCCAGTGCTTCACCCTAAGGCACGGCTGGAGGAGGGCTGTCCTAACATCTGCTGTGCAGACTGGGCTTTGCCTGGAGTGCCTCTGAGCTGCTGGCTGTGCTCAAGCTCTGGCAGATCCTGTGGGATCTGCATTTAGGGGCAGGGATGGTGTGCTGGACTCTGCTTGTGTTTGAAGTGCCCCTAAAGGTTTTCCTTTGCAGTCCCAGAGGCTGTGCGTGCTGCAGCAGTGAGCAGCGGGCTGTGATGTCCGTCCCTACAGGGAGAAGTACCAGACTGGCAGTCTGCAGCTGTGCTGGACACAACTGGACTGGCACTGGCACTCGTGTATCTGTTATGGTTACCAGTTACTGCCAGGGTAACATTCCTGTTCCTTCTGGGAGCGAGGGTGGAATGTCTAAGTTCTGCCGTGGTGCAGGTACACAGCACACGGTGGTCCAGCCTGGTAGGTTGGGACAAATTAAATCTTTGCACACAATTATCTTAGTTAAACAGCAGTAAAGTTTGGACCTCTCTGATTACAAAGATGTGGAAGTCTTTGGGACTTAAATGACAACTACAAAGTGGTGTTTTCCTTTAAGAATCTATATTTTTATACAAAGAAAACAAGACTTAAAAGCTGAGGAACACAAACCAGGCTGTAAGTTCCAGAAGGAGAAAATTACTTCAAAAGGAGATGTCTCTTCCTTGGTCGTCTTTCTGTGGGAGCATTGGTGCTGCTGTTCCTAGTCAGTTTTTCCCAGGTGAACAGGAGCTGGACAAGCAAGTGGTGATTTCATACACTGTGGGACACGGGAAAAATCAATTCTTCATGTGTTTCATGTTGATCTTTTTCACTGGTACTGAGGCATCTCCTCGTTCGTTATGGCAAACTCATGAAGTGGTTACAGAGAAGGACTGTTCATCGGGAATTGAGTGACAGGACGAAGGGGAATGGGTACAAACTGGAAGAGGGGAAATTTACATCAGGAGCTTCTTCGCTTGGGAGTGTAGGCAGGCCCTGGCACAGGGTGCCCAGAGCAGCTGTGGCTGCCCCTGGATCCCCGGCAGTGTCCCAGGCCGGGCTGGACGGGACTGGGAGCAGGCTGGGAGGTGTCCCTGCCGTGGCCCTGCAGTGTCCCCAAGGTCCCCTGGCACCCGCAGCCCGCCATGGTTCCCCAGCGGGCCCCGCCCCCGGAGCGCGCATGCGCCGCGGGGTCACCGAATCCTGCGCGAGCGGCGCGCGCAGGCGCACTGGGGAGCGGGCCCGGGTTCAGTTCCGGGGCCTGGAGCTGCTGCGTGCGCGGCGCGTTCGGCGGGACTGAGGGGCTGAGGGGCACGGCGGGACCATGGTGAGTGCGGGGCTGGGACTGAGGGGCACGGAGGGACCATGGTGAGTGCGGGACTGGGGCTGAGGGGCACGGAGGGACCATGGTGAGTGCGGGGCTGAGGGGCCCCTCGGCACTTGTTGTCCCCTGGTGCCACTGCTCGGCGAGGGGCTCGGAGGGGACCGGCTGCAGGCCGGACCGCTGGAGACGAGGAGCACGGCGGGGCCGGCGGTGACTGAGGCCGCTCCGTTTGTGTCTTGCAGGCTCGCAACGCGGAGAAGGCCATGTGAGTGCGGCGGGGGCGCTGCCCGAGTCCTGGGTCACCTCTGCTGAGGCCGCGGCCAGACCTGGTGTCACACATCCGTGGCTGCTGGCCCTGACTGTACCTGATCTCACACATCTGTGCCTGCTGGCTGTGATTGGCTGGCCCATAGAACCCGCTGTTCAGCCTCTTCTAAAGCTCCGATAGTTTAATGATGCTTTTGGGTACTCGGTTGTACATGTGCTAGCCCAGAGGCAGTGGGAGTTGGAGGGTACCTGCACACACATACCTAGTGCTGTGGAGCTCCTGTTGCTGTGCTGGGTGGTTCTGTGGTTCTGTGCAGGTGGTTCTGTCCTGTAGCAGTGTACTTGTCCCCTTGCAGGCTGGAGGATAAGTACACTGAAATGTGTTGTAAAGGACCCTTGTGGTTTTGGGCAGTTCCCATTTTGGGAACAGAGATGCCAGGCCAGATAGGAGGAATCATCAGCATTGCTTTATTTGAGAGATGAACCATTGAGGATTTCTAGTGTTGAGAAGTCATTAGCTGGAAGAGCTGGAGGTGGTCAGTGAATGTGTTCAGGCCTTTGTTTTCTACAGACTGTAATTAAGTCCATAATAGACATGCAGAGCAAAACTTGCTCCTGTTGGAATGTGGATTTGCCAAAGTAAATCTGCTTTCTTCCCTTTAGGACGGCCTTGGCAAGATTTCGGCAAGCCCAGCTTGAGGAAGGAAAAGTCAAGGTGAGATGTAAAAGCCCTGGAGGTTTGGTAGCTCAAGTCAGGGGGGAAGGCAGGCCTTGTTCAGAGCCCAGGTGCCCTGTGCTTGACTCCAGTTAGAAGGAAAGTATTTCAGCTGACTGTATTTCACACTCACACAGCCAGGAAAATTCTCCACTACAGTTTGTCCAAACCTTTTTTACTACTCTGTTTCCTATTGTATATTATGCAGAGGAAAGGGGTTTGATACCTTTTAATAAAAGGTGGAGCTTTTAGTAAAAAGCTAGAGCCTTTTAATAAAAGGTAAAACTGTGGGGAAAGGGACAAAATAACTGCACACAAAACCCTAGAAGCAAGATGATGCATTAGTTTGTGTAAGCAAGCTAATGGAATGAGAAGAAGGTACGCTGTATAAACTGGAAAAAATTACATTATTTAGTAGTAGCAGTTGAGAAAAGCTTACCCTAAAGAGGTGGTGTGTGCTGAAAATGGTGAAATTGTCCTGAATGGAACATTTGTTGTATTGGAGAAGATTATGGGGTGTTTTGAAAAAAACAGATGCGAGATTTTGGTTTGGATAAAGTGGATTTAAGTAGGTTTTTGTAGTCTGTGATAGTTTAATTTGTCAGAGGTGTAAATCGTTATTATTATTCTCCACTTACTAAAAATCCATGGGAGCAGAAGGCCCTAGAGCTTGGTAGCATAATTTGTTACTGATGGAGTAGTAAAGCCTGTGTGAAATGCTGTGTGTCAGTGCCCAGCTGAATTTGATGTGTGTGGTTTTCTGTGTAACAGGAGCGAAGGCCCTTCCTTGCCTCAGAGTGTAATGAGCTGCCCAAAGCTGAGAAATGGAGGAGACAGGTAATGCCAACCTGTGGGTTTTCTAATTCTATACGAAGTAGAACTTCACACTTCCTGTTTAGACAGCCTGCTTACAGGGGTTTTCCACACTTGTCAGTACCCTGACAGTTAAATCACAGAACATCTTCTGAGATTGTACAGCTCAGCGTTCAAAGTAGCTCCTACCATGTCAGGTTGCTGCAGGGCCATGTCTTGCTGAGCCTTTAACATCTTCAGGGATTTAGATTCCAGGTTTTTGGGGCTGCTGTTCCAGTGTTTGATTATCTTCCTAATGATTCCCCTTGAATTTAATCAGAATTTCTCTAGTTTCAGCTTGTGTTTTATTGCTACTTGTCCTATTGCCATGCACTTCTCAAACGATCTGGCTCTGTCTTCTCTGTTCCCTCCACTGATTTCAAAATTAATTTCTGTGTTCTTATTTGACTAGATCATTGGGGAGATTTCCAAGAAAGTGGCACAGATCCAAAATGGTAAGATTTTTCTAACTATGTTTTATTTTTTTGAATATCCGGTCATAAGCAGTTACAGTAAAAATCCCATTCCATGTGAACTATGCTGTTTCCATTGCATAAATTCTGAAATTCCTCTGGTGTTTCTCTGAGCTGCCTGATTTCTTGTTCTTTTCTTTTCTAACAGCTGGATTGGGTGAATTCAGAATTCGGGACCTGAATGATGAAATAAACAAACTTCTGAGGGAGAAAGGACACTGGGAATACAGAATAAAGGAGCTGGGAGGTCCTGATTATGCTGTAAGTGTGGAATGTGTTGTATCACATCGTTCTTCTGCTTACAAGTGAAGTGACTGCTGAAAAAAAAAAATGTAACATTTAGTTATCCATGGATGGCTTGGCCAGTCTTATTTTTATCCAGCCCCTAAAAAGTTTGGCTGTGTTAAAAGGAAGTTTTAAGCTATGAACTCTGTTTATTTTCCAGAGGATTGGCCCAAAAATGTTAGATCATGAAGGGAAAGAAGTTCCAGGAAACAGAGGCTACAAATACTTTGGGGCTGCAAAGGACTTGCCAGGAGTTAGAGAGCTTTTTGAAAAGGAACGTAAGTAAAGAGCAGCTCTTCCCAGACATGAATCTGTGTAGTAGAATATCTTGAGTAAAATGCTGCTGTAGTTTGTGGGGAGTGCTGGTAACAGCATTTCTGAATGTCTAAGGTCAGCTCAGTGAAACACTGAGCACAGGTAATTAATCAAATGCAAAGAGCACCTTTGGCTGCTTGCAATTAAGGAAATATAGTAAGGAGTAAACTGGTTTCTCCTGGGGATTCCAAATGGTAGGACTGATGTCCTACAGAAACTTTCCAGCATAACAGGCAAACTTTATTGAGGAGTTGTAAATAGTACTCAGAGTTCAGGACTAGAAAGAAAAGGAAGAAAAAGGGGAGGTTGGGTTGAACATAATTTTAGAAGCAGGAATGAGTTTTCATAATGAAAAATTGGATGTAAGGAGATGAAACTTTGTCATGGAATGAGTGGGAATTGCTTGGGCCTGAAAGTGAGGCAAAGACAAATTATGGGAAGTACTCCAGGGTGTGGGGGAAGCATTGGGTCATGTACTGGCACTGGTTTGTGCAGGCCAGAGGGTGACACCAGTGCTCCCAGCGCTGGCAGCAGCTCCACCATGCTGGCTGCTGGCTGGCACGAGGCAGCTGTGGGTGCTGTGGGGTTGGGGACAAGCTGGGGACACTCAGCAGGTGGTGGAGGTGCCCTGGTGGGTGACAGTGGTGTTCTTGCAGCCCTGCCACCCCCACGGAAGACTCGGGCTGAGCTTATGAAGGACATCGATGCCGAGTACTATGGCTACAGGGATGAAGATGATGGGATTCTGGAGCCCCTGGAGCAGGAACATGAGAAGAAAGGTATGTAAGATTCCAAACCTGCTCAGAGCAGCCCAGGAAGGGGTGATGATGGACTCTGAAGCTAAGGCACCTTTTTTTTTTCTGGTGTAGAGGATTTAGGCAAGAAGTTTAAGTCTATTGGAAGAGCTCTGGTAATAAGACCATGCTGCTCTGACTGGCTCTCAGCCACACTTGCCATTTTCCTTTGCTCCCCAGTTATAGCAGAAGCAGTGGAAAAATGGAAGATGGAGAGAGAAGCACGACTTGCAAGAGGTGAGGAGGAGGAGGAAGAAAACATCTATGCTGTCCACGAGGAAGAGGTAGGGTGTGGCTGAGGTGATGTGACTTCCCATGTGTCTTCTGTGCTTCCTTCTTGGACGTGGCATTGCTCTGCCAAGGGCCTGTCCTGCCCCTCTCCCCAGCTGACCCACTGCACAGTTCAGTAAGAATCAGTAGGAGGGGAGTGCTCTTGTCCCAAGCTTAGGGAATGCAGGCTGGCAGGTGAGGACAGACCTTTCACTGCAGTGAGAAACACCTTGCTGTGATTTAAGTGGCACTGTTTTTGTCAGGTGTTTGTTTGTGTTGGTAACACTGCTCAGTTTGGCTCCTGAGTACAACCTGCCTCAGTAACAGCACAGGCAGCTTTGGGGACAGGATAATGTCACACTGCCACTGTGTGAAAACCCAAGGGGTGCAGGGCCTTGTTTGCACTTGAATCATGATGCAGCAGGGCTTTGCTGGTGCTGCTCTCACTGCTGTGACATGGCTCTTGTTTCTTCTCTCTGCTCCCAGTGAGATCTGGAAAAGGGTACTGGAAACAAGTTCTCATTTCTCAGTCTGTATCTAAGTGTGTTAAGCACAAGAATGAAAAGGAGGAATCCATGAAATAGATCTGGTGGCTCCTCCAGTCCCTGTTTTATTTGTATTATCCCATGGTTCATGAGCCCAGCTCTTAGGTGTGGGACCAAAGCAGTACAGAGCTGTACAGGGATGTGGTACCTGTATTTTTAAAGCACTTGCTGTCTTCTTGCTTAGCTGGCTCCTTCTCTGTTCACAGCTTTGCTGTGGTAGCCAGAGTTATGGAAGGGGAGGAAGTACAGCTTTACATTCATGCCCATGCCACAGCAGAGCAAAGGCCACATGAGAAATGGAAGCAGTAATGCTGAAAATGTCAAGGAGCAGGGTCTGCATGTGATCCTTGTGTTCCTTTGGTGCTGGGTCCTCTTCACTCATTCCTGTGTTTGTAGTGTTGACCATGCTTTGTTCCTTCTGGCAAAGCAAGTGAGAAAGGGGTTTTCTATCACCTCTATAGAAAATAAACTTGATGTGATTTTTTTCACTTTTTAGTCTGATGAGGAAGGTGGCAAGGAGAGAGAAGGTGAAGATGGCCAACAGAAATTTATTGCACATGTTCCAGTGCCAACTCAACAGGAGGTAAGGCATAACAGCACTCAGCTGCAGAGATGCACACTGGCTTTTGCAAGACACATCTTAATTTACATCAGGTCATCAGTAAAAGTGCCCTAAATTTGTGATTTCTGTGACTTGACTCTGCAGCTGTTTAATCCTCTTGCAAGTGCAAATAACCCTTTTCACCTGAGAATTTCCAAAACCTTCCTAAGTATTCCATAAATTGGGAAGTGTTGTGGTATAGCTGAGCATGTGATGTTTCAGCATCTCAGCTGAATCCACCCTGTCTTTATCTCTGCAGATTGAGGAAGCTCTTGTACGAAGAAAGAAGATGGAGCTGCTCCAGAAGTATGCCAGTGAAACCCTCCTGGCACAGAGCGAGGAGGCAAAGACACTTCTAGGATTGTAACATTGCACCAGTGTCCTGGTTTGTGTCTAATCCCTCTGAAAGCAGCAGGTTCCTAAGTTCTGGTAGCAATGGGTTTTAGACCTGAAAGTTCCTTTGGAGGTGGAGCAAACTGCTGGAGTTACAGTGTGGTGTGCAGAACCATCATTCTGGTTTCTTCACTAGGATGACTTGTACTCCAGTGCTGGAAAAGGTCAAACCCTGGTGAACTTGTCTCTGCATCCAGCAGCTGTCTTCAGTGCTTTCAGTTTGGGAAAAGGTCTGTGCAGTGGGGCCTCTTACAGCTAGAACCACACCTAGTGAGCTCCTAAGTCCTGGAAGAAAACCCATGGTGTTCCTGCCATCCTGTCTGCTCTGTGCACATCTTCTCATGCTGGGTATTGTTCAGCTGAGAAATAACTTACACTATTACAGCTGCTTAGTTTACCAGAATAACCTGGAACCTGTCTAGAGGTGCCTTGAAGGCAGATCTTACCAGTGACTTTGGAGGAGATTTGATTCTTTCTAAAACACATGCAGTGTCTAAAACCTGTTACCCTTTTTGTGGTTTGTAACTGCCTGGATGAATTGCTTAAATGCTGGATATTCCAGCAGCTGCTGTAAAAAACTTCACAATACCTTGTTCAAATATTTTTATTAAAACTTATTTACAACCTGATGTCTGTTTTATTCTAGCTCAAAGGATTATGATGATGATACCCTAAAGGTAGCCAAAGATTGGGATCACAGACAGCCATCCCTGTAGGGATTTGAAGCTCTGCATCCCCTACTGCTCTTGGCTCGTGAGTCCTGGGACAAGAGGCAAGGTAGAGCCTGGTCAGAGTCTTTTGGATGACTAATACTGTTGTACAGGTCTGAATGAATGGCATTTGAAACTGGACATCTGCAGCCATGGAGTATTTCTGTCCCAAGGAACAGAGTATTTAACAGCCAAGTCTGGGACCCTTCAGCATTTCTGCATGCTCTCAGTATTTATCTATTACAATCTATTGTGAATAATCCACTCCAGAACTATCAAAGCTCTAAATTATAGAGACAAGCTTTGTGTTACTTGATGCAAGTGATCAAACAAACAAAAAAAAAAAAAAAAAAAAAAAGAACTAGAAAAGTGGAAGGCATAGTTGCCAAATTAAAACCTAAAAAAAAAAAAAAAACAACCTAGAATAAATCAAAAGCTCAATTATTAGTAGCAAGCATAACATCACAAACACTCTTCTCTCTTCCTGGCAGCAGTGCAGCTTTCTCTGCTTTGTAAGAAGGCAGCAAACAATGTCTTTATGGCTTGTAATAATTTGTTGTAGATTTGCTTAACTATATACTGGAGATAACCAAACTAGATTTAAGCAAGGGAAAAACCAGCTAATTCTTCTGGCCTGATACAGTCTGAGGGCTTGGTAATACCAATGGCAGATCCCTTCTGTCACTATAGGAATCTTTAAGATAAAAGAACACACAAGGGTAAAGGCAGATCAGATTCTGTTATCATCAGAGTGATGATAACAGAAATACAGAAGAATAAATGGAAAGAATGAGAGAAAAACAACAGGATTGTAATTACATTCATGTTCAAAGGAGTATGACCAACATCAGGATGTAAAAGGCAAGTTTATAAGACAGGGCTGATCTCTGCCAGCCAGCACAGAAAAGGAATAAATGCACAAAAATGCAGTGTGTAACTGCAAGGCAAACTGGCTGCTGCCTGGCCCTGCTGAGCCAGATCCTTTCTCTGTAGCTCTGAGTGTGAAGCATTTTTGAGCTGAGTGCTCTTGGCTGCATCTGAGGGAACAAATTGCAGAGTAATTTGCCACAGTGTCCTATAGCAAAATGCCTGTGTCATGGCAGGCTGTGGAATTGCTGGTGGAGTCAGGGTGGGGAAGCTGCTCTGGCCACAGCCAGGACACTGATCCTGTTTGTCCTGGAGAGTGGAGCAGTGGGCAGGCTCTGCCTCAGCTCTGAGCACACAGCTGTGCTGGGATGTGTGTGTGCTGCCAGGCTTGTGGCTCATCTCTGGAGTGCCTCAGCCCTGAACACACCCAGGTTATAAAACAAGTACTCCAGGTATTCTTACATGTCTGCTTCAGAGTTCTGCTCTGTGTGTGATCCTGGCTTGAGCACCAAGGGGACAAACTCTAATTGTTCTGTCTGCTGCATCGATTTGGACCTGCTTTTGTCTCTCAGAAAGGCATTTGGGTGCTTCATTTAATGCCAGCCACGTCGGTGGTGCAGATCGAAGGCCACCTTCCTTGTTCTGTGTCCTGGTGAGTGCAGTGCAGTCACTGAAGGATCAGTTTCTCCTCACAGTCAGAGGGGTGGTGGGGAATATTTGTTGGCAGCGCTAGGAAATAAGTGGATTTACCTAATCTGCATTAGCAGATGAGCAAGATAAACAGAGACAGCTTTGCAGAGTATCCATTAACTAATGGCATTTTGTGCTGCTTGTCTCACTTTCAAGTCTAGCTGCAGGGGTGCAAAGCTGAGAGACTGTGGTGTTTGTGCATGATAGGCTTTTCCCCAAAAAATGAATCACAGAATGGGTCAGTGTGGAAGGGACCACCTTGGGGCATCAGGTCCAGCAGGGCCATCCCAGAGCACAGGGCACAGGATTTGTCCAGACGCTTCTGGGGTAGCTTCACTGAGACAACTCCACACCCTCTCTGGACAGTCTGTTCCAGTGCTCAGTCACTGCACAGGGAAGAAGTTCCTCCTGGGCATCAGTTCCTGCCCGTTCCTCGTGTCCAAATGGGTGGCACTACCAAGCAGAGCCTGCTCCATCCTCTTGGCTTCCCTCTCACGCCGGACATGCCCAGCTCCCTCTGCCTTTCCTCGTAAGAGAGACGCTCCAGTCCCGTCATCCCTTGGCCAGGCAGAACCAGACAGAATGTTTCTTCTGATCTGTTACTAAATTTAAAAACAGTTATCTCCTCGCTCGGAATGTCGCGCTGCTGCCGGCCGCGGTGCGCCAGAGGGGCCGCGCCTCGGGGGAGCTCGCAGGGCGCGGAGGAGCTCGCAGGGCGCGGAGGAGCTCGCAGGGCGCGGAGCCGTCGCAGGGCGCTCCTCCGCGGGC
>VZSE01011439.1:119444-147068 GCA_013398275.1 Promerops cafer
TGGCGGGCCGGGGCGCAGCGAAAGCGAAACGGGCGCGGGGCGCGGCGGAGCGCGGCCGGGCCACCCGCCGTGCCCGGGGCTGGGGATGCCCGGGGGCATCCTCGCTTCCCGGGGGCGCCGGGACGGATTTCCCGGGCACTGCCGGCGGCGACTCCTGTCCTGGGGCTGCTTGTGCTCCCGATCTTACAGAGCGAGCGAGGGAAACTCGTTCGGACCACTGCCGGCTCCGTCCGTCCCTTTGGTTGTGCAGCGCGGCACAGCACTCCTGTCACCAACAGTTTCTTAGGGTCAAAAGGGAAACAAAGCTGTTGACATCATTATCTCTACCATTATATCTAGCATATATATATATGTCCAGTTCTTTCCTTACTGCTTTTTTCCCCCTTTAATGCTTGCTTTTTCTTTCTGCTAGTGTTACTCATTGTAAAATTCCCATTTGTAATCTGTTATCTATACATCTGTTACTTATATGTCGCAAAATTAACGTAAAGAATGGCATCTGCTACAAAATTATTCCAGTACCACTATAGTTTCAGCAGTGTCGTGTACCCGTTCACAAAGCCTGGGAAGAGTGCTATACATTTATTAGCAAGCCTTTAGCAGCACCTCTGCAGCAGCTGGGTTATTTCTGACATAGCTTTCCTGAAACTGGTGCGGGCTATGTGGAGACAAGGACTTCAGGGGTTTTGTTCTTTAAATTAAAGGGGTGATGATTCTACAGAGCAGAGAGGAGAGGGCTTCAGGGGGAGTTCTCGCACGTAAAGACAAAACCTCAGCCTAATTTAAATGAATGGTAATGCAGTATATTTACAGTGTTGACGTTATTAGCCCGGGCTGTGTAGGAGGCGGAGTTTCGCTGTCGTTTGAGCTGCATCCCCATTCCCAGGGTGCCGGTCCCTGTGCTGTGCCCGCCTGCAGGAACAATGTGGCGGGTGAATAACTGATGTGGAACAAAGTGCTGCTCGAGTGGGCCAAGTGCCCTTCTCCTCCTGCATGGGAGGCACCGTGGCTGGGCGTGCGTGCCCTGAGACAGCTCGGTCCTATCTGTGCCTGTTCCCCCATCACGCTCAGCCTCGGCCCTTAACCCCTCCCTTTTCATCACTGATCATAAATCCCGAGGTTCCTGGTTTCTGTTTTAGGCTCCGGAGAGAAATGAGCTTTAGATGGTTGCTTTTGTTCCGTACTTTTCCAGCCTGATCCAGTTACAGTTTCATTGCTCAACAGTCCTCTCTGTGTCCCTGCTCCTTGCCCTTATCACCCAGCTCACCCTTCCTCACTCTCCTTGCCGGGGCTCACCAAGTCCAGCTCTTCACTGCCTCAAAGGCAGGCAAGGAGATGTATTTTAGTAACTCGAGCAGCACCTTTGTGTAGGGAGGTGCTGACTTTCCCAGTCAGTCTGCCCTGTGTGAAACTAGGACTGAAGCCATGTGTAGGAGCACAGCAGTCACTTGGCTGTAATCAAACTCTTGTGGAACAGAACAGTTTTACTACGTGCACACCTTGTAAGGGAGGAGCCAAGTACAATATTTGTGTCCAAGACCTGCCTACTGCTGAAAAATTTACTTTTGTATATTTTGTTAGTATTCTGTGCGGGTCAAGCCATTAAAGTGTGACTCACTGGCACGGCAGTGTGTTTTGTACCTCTTGGCATCAGTTTAAGTTAATTTTTCCCTATCTTCTGAAATAGTCTGGAACTATTTGTAAGGCAAAATAGCTCTCATGAGTCTGTATGCATAAGGCAGAGGGAGTTGTGGTGCTCCTTGTGTCAACATGTATTTAGCATGAAGATGTGCCTGTAAGGCACATTAAGATGTGCAGAGTTATAGATCCCCTGCTCTCACTGGAGGTGTCTGTTCTCAGGGGGCTGTAGCTGCTGCAAACTATTAAATACATCTAAGGACAGGCATAACTGATGTACCCTTTGATTTCATCCCTCCTTCCAGCTCAGCGTGCTGCCATCCTTTGGATTTCTCTTTGACATTGATGGGGTGCTGGTGCGAGGGAAGACCCCCATTCCTGCTGCCAGAACAGCCTTTCAAAAGCTGGTCAATCCTCAGGGACAGTTCCTGGTGCCCGTGGTCTTTGTCACCAATGCAGGGAACTGCCTGCGCCAGAAAAAAGCTGACCAGTTGTCTCACCTGCTGGGGGTTCCAGTGAGTCACCTAAATCCCATTTATTTCATTATCGTGTTGAACGTGTCAGATGTATTAACTTCCATCAAATGCTGCTCAGTTAATCAGGTCTGCTTTTCCCTTAAGCCCCCTGACATGCTTTGCTGAAAGTGAAAAATGCTGTCCAAAGCTAATGGCTTTTCCACTGGAAAAGGCACTGATTTTTCCAATAGTAAAGCTGAAAGTATTTCTTTGGAAAGATGGTAAGTAGTGATTCACAGGAGCATCTTTCCAGGATAATAGTCTTACTGGTTACTAGCTGTCCTGTTGAAGGGGTGGGGATGTGTAAACTAAAAGAAATTGATAGTCTGGTACTATTAAATCAGAGCTGCAGTTTAGCAAAGGGCCCACAATTGGAACCAGTTCTGATTCTCCTTCCCTGTTTGCTTCCAAATTAATTTGGTGATTTTATAAAACCAGGAGAGAAAGGCTTGTTCATGTTGAGTCGAGCTGGAAGCTGAAAGGGGTTTGTATGATAATTTGTCAGTAAGGTATTTTTTTTTCTGGCATATTATCCATACATCGTTTGTGAAAGGAGAAAATGCTGATTGTTTTGCAATTCCTGGAATCTGTCACATCTGTTAATTGAATCTATGTATAAACAACTTCTCTGCAAAACAACAGACTCCTTTTGTTTTTAAATCCCAAACAGATTTCCCAAGATCAAGTGATGATGTCACACAGTCCTCTGAGGATGTTCAAGCATTATCATGAAAAATGTGTTCTGGTATCTGGACAAGGACCCCTTCTTGATATTGCTCAAGAGTATCTTTAAAAAAAAAGAGTTTAAAAAGGCAACAACTTTCTGTCAAAGTGTTTTCCTTAATCAGGTTCAGGGGATCATATGGATGAAGTGAAAATCAAATATTTCAACCCTACAAATGCAGTAATAAATAGTAATGATAGTTCCTAGTATGGTGCCAAATTTGTGTTTTGAATGTGGTTTTATACTAAGTGCCCAAAGAACTTGAATTATATTGATATGGATGTATCAAAGTTTCAAACTGTAACTTAATAACCTTAACTTTTGCCTAAGCTTTGCTCAGGCTTCCATTAAGTCCCTCCTGCACTTCTTCCTCTAGTGAGATTTTCATTAAAGTTGGTGTAAATCATAAGTTGTAAAAATGTATATGCAACTTTTAAGCATAAGCTTTATTTGAAGTACAAAACTGAGATAAAGGTATTGAAGGAGCATTGCAGTAAACAGTCAAAATTCATTAGGCTTGGCTAAGAGAGAAGTAGATGAGAAGACTGAAAAAAAATAGAACAACTTTGGTCTCTCATTTACCAGCAGTGGGATGATCATCTTTTTGTGTCACAGAAGGGAAAGTCTGCCTTTGACGTTGCTTTCATTCCTAACTAATTTGTCAGTGGAGTACCTTTAAATGTTTCAAGTGGAATTAGCAGTGTGAGAACCTTTTCCTGTGAGCAGCTGTGTGTCCTTAGCTGGTGTCCAGCCTTGGCTTCTGCCAGCCCATCACCATTGACACCCTGCGGGAGAAACGCCCTCTGCTCGATGCAGTTGACCATGACAGAAGACCCCACGTCCTGGTGAGTGGAGATTTTTGTTTTAAACCTCTCTGTTTTGTTTTAAACATCTCTGTTTGCTCATTGCATGACACCCTATAGCAGGGGTCAATATTTAACTACCAAGCTAATGCTGCTGTTCTTACATTGTATTTTGACTTTGCTTTTCTGCTTCCTTATTTGTTTTTTTACAGCATTCTCAAGAACAGCTCTTTTCTCTCAGTAGTAATGCTTTAACCCAGCCTTGATTTTGTAACCCACTGTTGTGGGAAAACTCACAATCTAGTACAGATACCTAATGCAAAATCTGTCTTGGAAAGCTGATTAGCTTCCTCAGAAAGTGTGGAAGGTAACATAAGCTTTTCCCTGAATATATGATTGTGTTGGTATTGTTTCTAAGCCATGAGGTTGCTTTGATTGTAAGTGAATGCTTGGAAGAGGAATAATTTTCCCTCAAAGGACTCCCTTTGCTGTCTACAGCACTATTTAAATGTCAACAGTAGGTGCAGTGGTTCCAGTTGAATTGTGCAGCTTTTAAGGCAGAAGTGAATAGCTGGGTGTGCTGTACATGTTCAGGGCCAAAGTGGATTTCCCCCACTTGTGATTCTCTGTGGCTCACAGAATCCATAACTCAGCTGTGTCACCTTTTGCTGGGCTCCTCACCCAGGTGGATGGGGAAGGCCAAGAACCTGTTAAAGTGTTTGTCACCACAGAGAGTAAATAATGAAGTGCAAACTCCTAATTGTTTAACAAACATATTACATTGTTATACAGTGCATTCTTTATTAGAAGTGTTAAAGAAAAACATCTCAAAAACTGTTTTTCAAATGTCTTGGTACTACTGGGGGCCTCGTACCCCTGTGGAATAACAAACATCCATACTTTTATACACAAGTAATTTAAACAACTCATTAAAAAAGTAATTTGAACAACTAAAATTACAGCACAAGTAATTTTAACAACTGGAGTTAAAAATCTCCAGAAGCAGCTCAGGAGAAGCAGGAGAGTGGTGCAGGTACAGCACTGCTGTCCCTGTGCCAGAGATGCCCCTTCAGAGTGGAAACACAAGTTTCTGAGTGAACTGACATCAGGGTACACCAATATAGAGTGCATTTCCTGTTAGAGAGGCAGGAGGCAGCTGTGGGAGCTGTGCTTGAGTTTATTCTCTTAAAAATAGATGTTTAATCTTGTAGAAAACTTTCACTTTTTTTTCTTATTGCAGTCTCCCTCTGCTGTGGAGCTTCCCAAGATTGAGGGTCAGTTATTCTTTATTTAACTTGCATCTATCCATTAATAAATGAAATATTTTTATTTTATTTTATTTTATTTCTATTTTTTTATTTTATTATTTTATTTTCTTATCAGAGATTATTTTTAGATTGTTGGGCACTTCAGAAATTTGTCTGAGACAATCCTAAAATTTCCTTGTTATTGACATTTGTCATTAATTTGAAAGCATCATGTGTTGTAAAGCTGTTTTTTTTTAATGTGTGGAGTTTTCAGCCACTGGGTTTTGAAGTTTGAAGGGTGTATGAGGTCTCCTTTCCTTTTAATCTGCCTTTAACAGGCTGTTGTTGCCCTCCTTTCATAAATGAGGAATGAACTGACGTTCATTATTCAGAAATAATTGGTCTTGTTCTTACAAGTAGTCAGGATGGAGCTGTGCTATGAGAAGGGTCTCGTGTTCACTCTCATCTCATCTGAACTACAGGAAAGTACAAATGGGACCTTAGGATTTAAAAATAACCATGTCAGATTATTGCTGGAGACCAAAGCAATTTTTTAAAAACAACATCCAAATTTTGTTCTGAGATGAACAAATCAACTTCTCTGGTGGTGTATTTAAATACTGTGTGTAAACAGAGAGCTCATAAGTTATGGAAGACTTAGAAATACAATTTAAAAGTCAATATTGTAATTTCTGGAGAAACTTCACCTGTAAAATCAAATTCCTAAACCTGTAGATTTTGCAGTGGGGTCTGGTTACTTCTGAGATTTTCTGTGAATGGATGGGCATGTGATAAATTAAGCCCCTAAATTAATGTAACTGATCAACTGATTATATTAAATTACTGGTTCAGTCTCTTTAGGCCAAGTTTTAGAGCCAGTGTCAGAGATTCATTGCTCTGTCAACAATTCCATGACTGTTCTGTGACTGTGGTTCTCACAGCTGTGGTGTTGTTTGGGGAGCCAGTCAGATGGGAAACCAGCCTGCAGTTGATAATTGATGTTTTGCTGACACGAGGCTATCCTGGAAATCCCTATGAGCAGGAAAACTACCCTCACATTCCTGTGCTTGCCTGTAACATGGACCTCATGTGGGTGGCTGAGGCACAGTCCCCAAGGTAAGTGCTTTATTCATGGAACTGGGATTTATCTGGGGCTTCCTCATTTTTCCAGTAGGATTCAGAGTCAACACTTGAATACAGAGTGCTTGATGGAGCTTCACAGCAGGGCTTGGCTTTGAATGCAACATCTCTAATGCACTTTCAGCTAATGCTGCCTTGCTGCTGGCTGCATTATTGCATCCAGGAAATCAGTTCTCAAGAGAAAAGCTGCTTTTCAGCTCGAAACCCTTTTGTTTCCTCACTCCCAGAACAGTGGAGAAAGAGAGGGTTTTTTCCTGAGGGCCTCAGAGCCTCGGTTCAAAGGCAAAAATGAAAAAAATTATCAAGGCCACTGTTTCATTTCATTAGGTCCCTCTTTGGTATTTCTCTTTTCCTGGTAGGGTAAAGAGCTGGCCCTGCTGGTTGAAAGCAGTGAGTGGTTCTGAGCTGAGGACAATGCAGTGAGCTCTTAAGGGAACACAAGAAAAAACAAATAGAACACTCAGAACAAGGTGCCAGGACCTCTTAGAGGGGTTTTGTCTGATTTTGCTTTCAATAGAAGGTACTTCTTTAACAGGTTTGTTTCCCCTCCCTTCCCTTCAGTCTGTAATTTGAAATAGAAACTTGTTAGTGTGACTTGATTACTGCCTCAGTCCTGGGTCAAAGATCTGCTCAGATACCTGTCTTTGGAAGCAAAGGCCACCTCTAATTAGCACATTGGAAAAGATACGTGTGTGATGGCTTCAGGCTACAGTAAGGCAGCCAGAATACCTCCAGTGAGCAATTTTAAAATTAGATCAATCTGTTGTGCCATCCCAGTAATGGGAGTTTATTGTGGTGTCTGTTGTTCAGCTAATCAGCACTTAATTTTCAGTGAACCAGCTGCAGAATTGTTCATGCTGAGCAGGATTTGATAGTTGCAGGACACAATTTATTCCTAAAAAATAATGAAATAAAAAAGCCTTCTTTGACGTTTTTAATCTGTGCTTAATGTGATTTGATTTGGTATTATATCTGTGCAGGCTTGGGCACAGAATATTCACGGTTTGCTTTTAAATCTGTGCAGGTTTGGGGATGGAACATCCATGGTTTGGTTTTGTGTCTGTGCAGGCTTGGGCACAGAATATTCACGGTTTGGATTTAAATCTGTGTAGGTTTGGGGATGGAACATTCATGGTTTGGTTTTGTATCTGTGTAGGTTTGGGTACAGAACATTCATGGTTTGGTTTCATATCTGTGTAGGTTTGGGGATGGAACATTCATGGTTTGGTTTTGTATCTGTGTAGGTTTGGGGATGGAACCTTCATGGTTTGGATTTATATCTGTGTAGGTTTGGGTACAGAACATTCATGGTTTGGTTTTGTATCTGTGTAGGTTTGGGCATGGAACATTCATGGTTTGGATTTATATCTGTGTAGGTTTGGGCATGGAACATTCATGGTTTGGTTTTGTATCTGTGTAGGTTTGGGGATGGAACATTCATGGCTTGGATTTGTATCTGTGTAGGTTTGGGTACAGAACATTCATGGTTTTGTTTTGCATCTGTGTAGGTTTGGGCATGGAACGTTCATGGTTTGTTTGGAAAACATTTACAAGAAGATCACGGGCAAAGACCTGAAGTATGAGGCGTTGATGGGCAAACCCAGCAGGCTGACATACCAGTATGCAGAGCACCTGATCCGGGCCCAGGCCCTGCAGAGGAGCTGGGAGCAGCCCATCCAGACCCTCTATGCTGTGGGGTAAGGTGTGCTGAGCCTCACAGGCACAGCAGGAAATTCCAGCCCATCCAGACCCTCTGTGCTGTGGGGTCAGGTGTGCTGAGCCTGACAAATACACCAGGAAATTATTCACAGTGTAAATGCCAGCCAAGAAAAACACACAACTCTTACCAGCTTGTTTCTCCTACCATTAAGACCATCTAACTTTCTTGGTGCTATGATATATTTTTTATTACATTTCTAATCTTAACAATTAATGATGCTTTGCTCTTTTTATGTGTAATTTCTACAGGAGCACAGAAGGTGTTTTATATGCAACTAAGATTTCTCCTGATTTTTTTTTATTTTTTCTTTTTCTGTGACAGGCTGTGTAAATCTAACAAAAAGGGTTGGCCTGGGTGTTTATTCTATTAGGTTTAATGGTGTAACACCAACTGCCTTTGAGCAAAGGACAGTTAGAGACTTTTTCTCTGAGGTCATTTAGGTTGGTCATATGCTGTTGCGTGTGCCGCCACATCACAGAATCCTTTTCAGAGAAGATAAAGCTGTATTGTATTAAAGACTGTTCCAGAATCTCCAAGATGTTTGGAAATATATTAAGCTCATTCATGGGCTGCTCATACCTTGATTTTCTCTCCCCTCACCCCAGCCTGTAATACGGAGAGTGATTCATTTTCATCCTGCCATACTTCATGAAAACGGTGCAGTAACATAGCTGCGGGGTTGGATTTCTCCCCTTCTGCCTGGTTCCACACAAAGTTGTGTAAAGTATGCAATGCACAGTTAAATGGAAGCTGTAAGAATGTCTTTTGACAGCTGAAGCTGCACTGCTGACTGACCTTGTGGTTTGCAGGGACAATCTGATGACGGACGTGTACGGCGCCAACCTGTACAACCGCTACCTGGAGGAGGCCTCCAGGCCAGGTTCCAGATCCTGCCTCCAGGCCAAGGTTTCTGGAGGCAGAGGCCCTGCCAGGCTCTCTCAGGACCACGAGCCTGGCCTCAGCTGGGAGAAGGAGCTGGCACGTGCAGCTGCTGCCCGCTGCAGGTCTGTGCTGGTTTGCACGGGGGTGTACAGCCCGCACGCCGAGGCGCCCCTGGACGCCAGGGACGGCGCGGCCGAGAGCGTCTTCCACGGCCACAGGGATTTCGGGTTCGACCCTGCTTTGCTGGAGCCACATCACGTCGTGCCAGATGTGGATGCTGCTGTAGACCTGGTCTTCCAGCTGGAGAACTTTGCACCTAATCGAGGTGACGTGGTTTCTTAAGGACCACTCAGTGCTGTGCTTTTCTCCCCCAAAACACACTGTGCTTCACAAGAGTGCCACAGACTGCTGCCTTCTGAATTTTTTAGCCCCTAAATTAATAGAATCTATGCTTAGAATCTTCTATCAGGTATGCTTAGTAGTAGTACATGTAGGTACATGTGTGTGTTTAAGTTTATTAAATATCAATAAGGCTTTTTATAGTGCTTCCAAATATGTAATTTATGGCTCAAGTTGCCCTTCATTGTCTTCCTCTTTGTTATGTTAGGTACTTTAACAGCAATATTTCATAGAAGCCTATTCATGTACTGGTACTTAAATCCCTCCACGACAGTACCTCCTTTTGTTTGCTGGCAGATTTAGCTTTTAAGTGTTGAGGATCTTGAGGATATCCCACTGTGCTGCTGGGGTCACTCAGTCCATTCCACGTGGGCTGGTACAGAGCACAGCATGTATGTGCCTGGCACTCTGCAAGTACTGAATGCTCCCTTCAATCAGAGTGGAGTTCAATTTGTTCCACTTTGGACTTACTCCCATCCAACCAGCTGCTGCCTTTCCTTGTGTCTGTTTTCCCATGGCCCTGGAGTTTTGTTGCTCCTCTCTGCTTTGTGAAGCCTTAACTGTGTTGGAACTCCATAGTCCTGGAAGGCAAGCAGCAGAGCTGGGTGCCCTCTGTGGCCATTCTGTTCTTTGCCTTTCTGTCTGCACTTTTTTCTTTTTTCTTTTTTTTTTCACTTTTTTTTTTTTTTTTTTTTTTTTTTTTTTTTTTTTTTTTTAATGAATTTAGAATCTTAGAAAGCTTTAGCAGTTTTGTTTCAGGTGTTTCTGTGAGTTGAGACTTTACACTGAATCAGTGACTACTGGTCAGCCAAAAAGTGCCTCCTAATTTACTTGAAGCCTCCTATCACTGTGGTAATTAACTGGCCTTTAGTGTAATATATTTCATCTCATGTCAATGTTATATGTTGTTTGGTTCATGGATTTTATAGCTGTTCGTTTAAAAAGAAAAAGTAATTTATTTTTTGTTATTTTTGTAAAATACTTCTAAAGTTTTCATCCCAAAGATGCCTTTGAAAATATTTGTGTTATTTATTATAACACAATGTGTGTTGTACTTGTGAGATAAGCTTGGAAAACATAACCCAATCAATTGTTTTAAAACCAAAGTCAACTTACACACAAAGATCAATTCACATTAGGGACTAGTCAGGCTTTTAGGACTGGGTTTTCTTAGGGTTTTTTTTTTCAAATTAGGAATTGTACAAACAAAAACCTGGCTGTTCATTTCTCCCAGGTTCCAGCAGGGCTGGCAGAATGACTTCCTGGCCAAATCCTTCCCTGCTCCTTATCCCAACAGCAACTGTGAGAGCTCACAGCTGCTGTGAAGTCAGATTTTGCTGTGTTTCCTCTGCTTGCAAAGCACTGTAATCCCCTCTCCTCTGTCAGGATTGTTGATTCATCTCTTGTAATGTTTCCTGAGTAGCTTTCAGTGCCTCGCTGGTTCCAGTGTAAGGACACTGCTCTGAGAAGTTTATTTCCTGCTTCTTCCCTGGAAAAGTATTTACAGCAGCACATTCTTGCCTTTTAATTGGTACAATAACAGATACCTACCTGTTTCTTTAGTACTTTCCTGTAATATAGCAAGTATTTGCAAAGAATGCCAAATCTAAGTAAAGACTGTAATTTTGTAAGGTCAGGATGATTTGAAGTCATGTTGTTTCAGTACTGAAGCATGTTGCAGAACTCTCTAACTTTGCCAGAATTGGTGAAGCAAGGAATAAAAATGTTGGAAGTTGCTGTAGAACAGAAAATGTTCCATTTGTTTCTCCTTTTTTTTTTTTTTCCCCTACAATGTGGATGAACACTTCTAAAGTTTCATGAAGGAACTCTGTATAGACCTCTTAAATCTCATCCCTCATGGCAACATTAACATGAAATGTGTTTGCAGAAAAGGAAGACAGTCCCTTTTTCTCTGTCACATCACCAGTAAAATCTAAAACCCTTGCCCCCAGTGCATCCCTCCAAGCCTCAGGCTATTCCAGATTCTCCAGCTCCATGGACTGACCTCCAGCTTGGTGAGTGGCAGACCCTCAAAAAGCCAAAATGCTGAAGAAACAGCAGATGAAGGAAATAAAGGAAATTAGAAATAGTGGCCTGGGTAACACTACACACAGAAGGCAGTTGCCAAAAGAGGTGGAAATCTCTTTGCATCAGTGTAAAGGGGAGAAGCTGGGATTACAGGAGTTTCTCTGAAACTCAGTGGTGTGCTTGCTCTGTAACTTGGACAGAAATGGGTACTAACAGATATCACAGCATATCTCACACAGTCTGTATTAAAACCTTTTGTCTAGACAAGGATGAATTCTTGGGTGATGAAATATATCCTGTTTTCAACGTTGACAGAAACAGGCTGCACACTTAAAAAGTTTCAGGGAAGTGTTTCTGTGGTCACTTCTGTGAATAAAACAGATGGGTGCATACTCCAAATAGCACAGGTGGGTTTACTTCGTGTACAATTTGGTTTAATTTGTCTAATTCAGACCACCTGGGATTCAGCTGGTCTTAATTAAAAGTTCTCCTCCTGGCATTGTGTTGGTCTTGTGTGCCAAGCTCAGAATTCAGTACTGGAATCATGCTAAACACAGCCAGCAGGTTATTTATTTATTTACTGGTGTATTTATTGACCTTTTCCTGAAGCAGAAGCAGCACCTGTTGTACAGGTAAGAATCTCAGAATCAGATTTTCAAAAGGATTTGGGATTGGTGTCTTGTTTTATGGAATTGTATCTGGGAAAATGCTTTCTGCTAGTTTAACATCTAACTTCCTGTACATAGATGTGGAGAAAAAATACTCAGTGACCTTAAAGTATAAAAAATACAGGGTTTTTTTTGCAAGTGCAAACTACATAATGAAATGTCAGTTCACCACAGCAAATGAGAAATGGCTGTAGTGTGTGTAGACCTCTTGTATCCAAACCATTTCACATTCTTAGAGAATTCCAGGGTGAGTTCCCAGAAATGGGAGATAATTTCCAAGTGTTCATCACATGCACTTATAACAAGCCATTAAAAGGGAAAAGTTGGGGTTTTTCCCCACACAGAAACTCCAGTATAAATGTGCAGAACACATGAGGAATTCCAGGCCAGTCCCTCCCAAGAGCAGGGAGGTGTTGCTCAGGACACCTGCACTGCTTCACTCTCACACTGGTTCCCTCCCACTGCCAGGGCAGTTACAGCCACGGTGTTTCAGCAGTGAAAATGTGTCCTTAAAGAGAATTAAGTGACAAATTCAGCTCCACCCAGCACTCTCAGGAACCAGCTCTAGAGCCTGGCCATTGCATGACAACTCCTCTTTTGCTACCTGAGGCTGTTACTGAAGCAGCAGACAATGCAAACCAAGTAATTCAATATTTGGCTCCTGTGGATCACAAATACCCATCTGCTGATGTCCAAATTAAAGAGCCAAGCAAAAAGAAGGGAGTGTTGCTTTGTTTAATTTACAGCACTTCAATAAAATCCAGGATCTAAACGTTCCCCTGGGGAGGTACAGTTGTAACTACATTGTTCACACTTAATTGCAAGCACTGAAAAAGTTATTTTCACTTCTCCAACACTGAGCATTTTGGGTTTCATTCTTCATCTTCCAGACAGCTCTGCTGGAGAGTTTGCTAACTGGGAACAATTGAAAGTGCATGCATTTCCAGAGGTGATGGGCAGTTGGGAGGGTAAGAGGAAGTTAGTTCAGCACCATTTGTTTAATTAAGAGTACACTGGGTCATATCCTGTGTAAAAGTAGACCATACATCACTGTAGGACAGGGTACATGATTTCTTAAAACTGATTTTGTTTCTGATCATATACCACAACAAGGTACATGCATAAAATAACAACAAAAGGTATTAATTGCCAAATGTTTACTTTAATTAAACCTTTTTAATGATACACAGTACAATGTATCCACTACTTTGCTAAAATTCACAACAAAAGCAGGTTTCATGTTTAAAAATACTTTTCATAATAAATTCATAAATAGATGAAGGTAAAGTATAAAAAATTACCGTAGTATGCAAGCTTGCTCCCTTGTCTCCTCATCTTCCAAATCATTTAGTCAGTATTGTGATAAGAAAGTTTAAAAGCAAAATAGTTACTGATGGTTAGAAATGTACAGCCTGCATCTCTCGAAGAAACCTTGAAAAGCAACAGATTTGTCCTAGAAAATGCAGAACCACTTTAACACTGTTATCACCCAAACCCCTCAAATAATTTTGGAATGCAGTGAATGAATTCAATATGAATTAGAGATTTTTTTTTTCCTTCCCCCCAAGAGGTGTGTGTGAGCCAGACTGGCTGGGATGCTCCCTGCTCTGGAGCTGTGGGGCTTTTACCTGTCAGATCTCAGCAAGTGAGGCACAGGAGAGGGAAAAGCTGGCTGACAGCACAGAGCACAGCTGCCTATCAGAAATCTAATCCAGAAATCTTTAAAAAACACAGTTACAAAGAACTAAATTCACCTTCTGCTCAGTACAAGCCTGTATCTATTTCCTGTCTGGCAGGCAGGACAGGGTCTGGTGTTCCCCACTGGCTTTCCCTGATCTGGGAATGGTTTTTGTGTCTCACATCATCCCAACACAACTCTGTGGGGAATCCCTGAAACTGCACCACCAAACCCTATCAGCAAAGTTATTCTCCTCATCAATATTATCACTCTCCCAAGAAAGCATTTATTTTGTCAAGTATCAAACTACTTTTCACACTTTACTGCTCTTAACATCATTTATAAAGGGAAAAATCTTACTTATGCACAGCATTGAACTAGGAAATGAACATGAAAAATGCAGAATAATCAAGATGCTCTGCCTTTCACATTAATTATTTTTTTTCTTTGATAATTATTTCCCTTTAGTGCAAAACCACTTCCACACAAGTTTTGTGCTTTATTTGCAATGGTACCGAGATGCTTTTGAAGACATTGGGAGGCATCTGTCTGCAGCTTTCATGTCTGTGTAAATTCAGCTCTTGGCTCACTTTTAAAAAATGTCCTCAAGTTTTCAAGACAAGTTTGCATGCTGTGTCCAAAGGACAATCTTCCAAACCCTTGTTTTCACATATAATAGTCTAGGCACCCAAAAAAGCAAGAGCTCCACTTTTGGTGAAGTTTTTGGAAATCTATCACTATTAGCTAATAGGAAGGCTATTAGTGGTTTTAGCTGGGCTTCATTTAGACCTTTCCCCCTGAAAAACCTGCTTTGCAGTACAGTGAGAGCAAGAAAATCATCAGGACTTCTCTGTTCTTAGGTATTCTCATTTTTCTCAAATTTTGTTTTGCAAAGCAAACTTTAGCAGGTTTCTGGGCTGACATTTATTTTGTTTTATATTTACATAATTATTAATATTTGTACAAGTTCCATCCATGATGATGGACCGGATGAGAAACTGGAGATAAAATCAGCTTAAAATCAATACAAAGGGTAACAAAAGCTCCTGGGAACCACATTCTGCTGATGATTTCATTTCAGTATTTGCCTCTGCATTCCACTCCCAAGTGCTACAAGGCAGAGATCAATGTCCCCTCCTGAGCTTTTGTAATATTTTTGCACACTTTGGTACTGCCAAAAAGAAATGATAAATACTAATGCAAACACATGATCAGCCAAGGGCATCTGCTTAAAAGCAATTACTGCACCATAGTCTTGTTAATGTTCAACTGGCAGTAAACAGATTTCCTGGCAAATGTTTATGCTGTGAACTCTGAACAAGCACTACTGAATTATTCACTTGATGTACATCAGTGCCCATTTATACCCTGAGAGTTGAAACTCAGGATTTTACCCATAAATCAATCACAGGTTTATTGCTCCTCACTCTCTTCACCCAGGTATCCTTCTGGGTTCAACAGGATTAATGGGGCTAAACCAAGTCTTCCTAATGCCTGAATTCCACATCTGTGTGAGAGTCCCAGGTCTGATAAAGTCTTCAGCAGGGCAGTGAAAAGCTCTGCATTTACTGTTTATTTCTGGTCAAGAAGCTCCCAGCCCTCCCAGTGGGCACTGAACAAAGGAAGGGTTTGATAATCAAAATAAACTTTTAACTACTGACAGCCCAAGCACCACCAGCTGCTAACCTAAAAAATAAACCAGGTCTTCAGGTTTCTTCTAAAAAAAAAAATTAAAAATAAACCAGGTCTTCTATTTCTTTTCTTCAGTTAGGAGGGCATGCAAACTTGTACTCCACTTGTTACAACACAGAAGAGCCAAGAGTTAAAAGACAAAACTGATTCAAAGCCATGGCTTTAGTTTTCTGCAGGAAACTGAAAACTAACTGGAATTGGTGCCTTCATTTGAAGCACAGCAAACAAATCACTGCTGCTGTATTGCACATTTTCTGACTGAAGCAGACTCACCTGCAGACAGAGCCTCACCCTTCAAGCCTAGTTTAACTGAGAAATCCAGGCACATTGTAATGAAAAGTGTAGTGCCTGGTCTAATTCTACTTACTCACTAAACAAACCTCAAAACGAAGAAAATGGATCAATAACTCCTCAGCTCTTCATCTACTATAAAAACACATTTATTCACTGGCTGCACTGGAAGCAGGATTTATGTTCATTTTGCTTCTTGTTCCAGTTTTAAGATGAGTTACTATGTAAACTATGGACTTCAGTCTGAGAAGTAGCAATACTGTTCTTAAATGCCTGTGGATTTTTCTCAGCATTAAATAATTTGGCACTAATCCTGCAGGTAGTGGGGGGCTGAGCTCCTCTGGGGGTCCCTGCTCAAGCAGAACTGCAGGACCATGACCTACAGATACAAACTGAGACGGGGCACGACAGAAAATCAAATGTTTGCAAATATTCTGTACCTCAAGGACCTCACCAGCAGGAAGAGCAGTCACCAGCACTGAGTTTTAGCTTGGACTGTCTTCTCAGTTTCTCCTGAGAGCAGAATATAGGGATACACCAACAACTCCAGGGTTTGGAAAACTCCCATTTTCATTCCCATTCCCAATTTCAAATTCCCAAATGTCTAGCTGGACATTTATTGCCTACTATCTTTGGAAGTAGGAATATCCTGGAAAACCACCCAAAACCACTACCAAGTACTGCAGCTCAGCCTGCCCTTCTGTAGAAAATATCAGAATTGTGAAAACTATACTAGTTGAAAAATTTAAGGCCTTGTCATTCTCACAACTATAAAATGTGAAAGCTAACCCCTTAGATAGAAGCAAACAGCCTACAAAGCACACATTGCTCCTCAGTTATCTACCTAACAGTTTAAAAAAACAGAAAGAGCAGAGAATGGTTCAATATTTGCTACAGGAAGATGAACAGTATTAAAATTGGTATCCATTAGCCCTTTCCTAAATCTTCCTAATTTTCATGACACTGGATATGTTGGATGACTAAACTGGTGCAGCCCTCGTAGCAGAACAATTCAAGTCCTTTTTCATGTGGATTTTTCAGAGACAAGTGACTTCACTTCAAATGGGTGCTTTTTGAAAGCAACTCCTTCCAACTGCCAGGATTGCAGAAATCACTTGCCATCCCTGAACACCTTTGATTTATCTGCAGAGTTTAAAATATTGCTGCTCCCCACCTCTTTGCAAATCCACTTTTGTAAGGTGCCTGAGAGTGGAAATGCAGAGGAACCCATCAGTACCTCAGCTACATCTACAAGATACTCTACAGAGCTGCATCTCAAAGAACTGCATTATGAAATCTATTTTACTTTATGTAGACTTTTTAATCCACTGTGGAAGATTCTGCCTGCTGAGTGTTTTAAAGAAATGCAAAGTAACTGGTAACTTGTGATAGGGAGAGGGGAACATTTGGGTACAAAGCTGGGAGGGAATCACTCAAAGAGACACTGGTTTCTCACAACCAAGAAGTTGCAATCATGCAGTTCTCAGCTACTCTGAGGTCTGCTTTCCCATTAGATGCCCATATAGTATTTAAAGAGACAGTTTAAAAAACAAAACCAATAAAAAAATCAAATCCACTTATGCCACTTATGCACTCTGGTAACACAACATCAAATGTTTGACCAGAATGAACCCTGCATTTGACCATTAGGCACATAGCAAGAGATCTTGGCTACAGTCAGTTCAAGGTTCCTCCAGTTCCTGTTTCCAGTGGTGCAGGTCTTGAGTTGTGGAATGAAATGATGAGACCTGAGGGCAAAAATCTCAGTGATGCTTCCACTTGGAAAAAGGAGCTACCACTGTGCAAACAATAGGCAAATGAAATGCATCTTCCCTCTCCTCAAGGCTGTTTTAAATCATCACCCTGGCCCAACCCTGGCTGTGACAGTGCTCAGGCTGGTTCTGCTTTCTGTTCAAACACTAACTTCAAATGATAACAAAACCTGAGAGAAGCTCCCCCACCTGGGCCTGCTCCAACAGCAACTAGCAATTCATATGCCCTGGACAGGTGACTGCTATTTGGTCCTGTAATCAAAACCTGGGCTATTATGACTCCTGAAATACCATTACCAAAGACACTGACACTTTCTGGTCACTAGAGGAGTGCTGAGGATTTGAAGAGATACTGTCAGGATTTGCCTGTTCCAAAAGTGACCTCCTTTGCCACCAGTCCCATGCTAAATGCTCAGGCCTTTGGGTTTGCAGCAGTCTCTTCCCCAACCAAATGTCTTCCCACCCCAAAATACCAAGTTCAAAGTCATTTCCTCCATTTTTGTAACTCGCATGAAGGTTATAGAAAATAAAATCGTGAGGACAAATGTTGAGTAAGTTTTTCAGAGGGTTTGACTTTTAGGACCACCTCTCCAAAGTCCCTTTTTAAAAATAAGACACCGAAGCAAACAGGATTGTGTCTAACTTCTACAAAATTGCTGGTTTCACAGGAGGAGGAGAATATGGCTACCATGCTACTCAGCATTAGGGTGAAGCACCATCTAAATTCCAGTAAAGTTAGGGATTATCAGCTAGCTCTTATCAGCAACCACACCCCCAGCCTTCCATAACGTCTTTGCTGTCAAGCTTGATGCTGTCAGTGTTCTTCTCACTGAACATGGGCCCTCCATGCCTCATCATCAGCTCTGTGGCCATCTTCACAAAAGCCTCCTCCACGTTGCTGGAGTCCTTCGCAGAGGTCTCTATGGCACAGATGATGTTGTCATAGTGTTCAGCCAGGCTCTGAGCTTCTTCCAGCTGAACCTCTCTAAGGTCACTTAGGTCAGACTTGTTTCCTGGAAGGAAAGGAACATCAGAGCCATCTGCAACAGCAGGAAGTGTCTGGCAGGAGGTTCTCGGGCTGCCCGAGGAAGCTGAAGAATTTCCATTCTGGAGGTGTTCAAAATGTGACTGAAAAGGCCCTGACCAACCTGACTCTGGCCTTGCTGCGAGCAGCAGCTGGGACTGGATCATCTCCCCAGCCCTTTCCAACCTGTACTTCTGAATTACCCATAAAGAACAGGAAAAGTAACTCAAGAGTGGTGGCTGTAGGCCCTAACAGAAGAGAAAAAGCTAGAAATTGAAGTTAACACCATCCTGTGAAAACAGCAGCTGTCTGCTGATTCCTAGGGAAGTCTGGAATGGTACTGCTGTTGTATTAGCAGCTCTACAGGCCCCAGGAGCCACATCTGAGTCCAAAACATTTGGGTGAAGGCAGAACTTCTAGCAAAGAACAGACAAACTCTGATTGCCCCAAAGTCCTTCCAAAATTCCCTGTCTGCTGAAATGGGTGTGTGCTCCAACTCACCAAAACATCAGCTTGCTATGATGGAGCTGCCCTGGGCCCTGGAAATGGGAAGTTTCAGGGAAGGGAAGTTTCAGGGAAGGGAAGGGAAGTTTCAGGGAAGTTTCAGGGAAGGGAAGTTTCAGGGAAGTTTCAGGGAAGTTTCAGGGAAGTTTCAGGGAAGTTTCAGGGAAGTTTCAGGGAAGTTTCAGGGAAGTTTCAGGGAAGTTTCAGGGAAGTTTCAGGGAAGTTTCAGGGAAGTTTCAGGGAAGTTTCAGGGAAGTTTCAGGGAAGTTTCAGGGAAGTTTCAGGGAAGTTTCAGGGAAGTTTCAGGGAAGTTTCAGGGAAGTTTCAGGGAAGTTTCAGGGAAGTTTCAGGGAAGTTTCAGGGAAGTTTCAGGGAAGTTTCAGGGAAGTTTCAGGGAAGTTTCAGGGAAGTTTCAGGGAAGTTTCAGGGAAGTTTCAGGGAAGTTTCAGGGAAGTTTCAGGGAAGTTTCAGGGAAGTTTCAGGGAAGTTTCAGGGAAGTTTCAGGGAAGTTTCAGGGAAGTTTCAGGGAAGTTTCAGGGAAGTTTCAGGGAAGTTTCAGGGAAGTTTCAGGGAAGTTTCAGGGAAGTTTCAGGGAAGTTTCAGGGAAGTTTCAGGGAAGTTTCAGGGAAGTTTCAGGGAAGTTTCAGGGAAGTTTCAGGGAAGTTTCAGGGAAGTTTCAGGGAAGTTTCAGGGAAGTTTCAGGGAAGTTTCAGGGAAGTTTCAGGGAAGTTTCAGGGAAGTTTCAGGGAAGTTTCAGGGAAGTTTCAGGGAAGTTTCAGGGAAGTTTCAGGGAAGTTTCAGGGAAGTTTCAGGGAAGTTTCAGGGAAGTTTCAGGGAAGTTTCAGGGAAGTTTCAGGGAAGTTTCAGGGAAGGGAAGGGAAGGGAAGGGAAGGGAAGGGAAGGGGACTCCAGAGCAGCTGGGCTTCAGAACTGGGAAATCCTGGGCATCCCAGTTCTCCATTAAACGAGATACAAAGGATTCACAGCTGTCTACTTCTTAACAGAAGTCAATCAAAGCAAAACATGTCTCTTTGGTGAATCAGCTCTTTTGGTTAAATTTCCAATCGGTCTACTGAGCACACCTTAACTTCAGCCAAAACCCGAGGCCATTCTAAACAAGCACTGGCATTTCCAACTCACCGATGAGTAACTGCACGATGTTGGAGCCGGCGTACTTCCTGACATCCTCGATCCAGCGAGGGATGGACAGGAAGGAGCCTCTCTTGCTGATGTCGTAGGCCAGGATGGCCCCGTTGGCGCTGCGATAGTAACTCTGCGTGATGGTCCTGAACCTCTCCTGGCCTGCCGTGTCCCAGATCTGCAGCTGAGGGGACACAGCACACCGTGACACTCCGGGACACACAGCACACAGTGACACACAGAATCACACAATCACTGCGTTGGAAGAGACCTTCAAGATCATCGAGTGCAACCCAGCCCCAACACCTCAACCAAACCAGGGCCCCGAGTGCCACATCCAGTCTGTGTTAACCACACCCAGGGATGGAGATTCCACCACCTCCCCAGGCAAACCATTCCAGTCCTTGATCACTCTTTCTGTACAAAACTCTTTCCCAATACCCAGCCTGGATTTCCCTTGTCACAGCTCAAGGCTGTGTCCTCTGGTTCTGTCAGTGCTGCCTGGAGACAGAAACCAACCCCCCTGAGCACAGCCACCTTTCAGGGAGCTGCAGAGAGTGATGAGGGCACCTCTGAGTCTCCTTTTCTCCAGGCTGAGCACCCCCAGCTCCCTCAGTCCTTCCTCACAGGGCTTGTGCTCCCAGCCCCTCACCAGCCTCGTTGTCCCCTCTGGACAGCACTCAGTGTCCTTCCCAAACTGAGGGCCCAGAGCTGGACACAGCACTCGAGGTGTGGCCTCACCTGTGCCAGGTACAGGGGAAGAATGACCTCCCTGCTCCTGCTGGCCACACCAGTCCTGATCCAGGCCAGGAGCCACTGGCCTTCTTGGCCACCAGAGCACACTGCTGCTCTCCTCAACCAAGGGAGAGGACTTGGTCCAAGAGCCTTGATCCAAATCTCCAGTATGTGTAATACATTCTAGCCCTGTGTTTATCTAGCCTTTTGTTCATGATCTAAGGATGAGGATATATGCTTGGGAACCTTGATATATACAGATCTGTAGGTGTAATCTGTGCTGAGAACTTGGCTGCTCAAAGTTTGTACCTGCATCAGTTGGGACCCTGGTTTCCTGCCAGCAAGCTCCTTCTGTGGCAGATTTTGGAATTCTCTAGTGTGCCCAGCCCTACCCCTTTGCCACCCTCTGCAGCAGAGGCAGCAGAACAAGGTGCCAGCCTGCAGCCAAGGTCACCTGGTGTGTCACTGGTGGCTTTTGGCTACCACACAGTCTGTGGTGCTGCCAGTTCTGCGACGGGCAGGAACAACGGGAGCAGGATGTGGTCACACAATCTGAGAGCACTGACACTGTTTTAGAAGGAAATATGAGACAATTAACAGAATATAGATAAGAGAGTGTGTAAAAGAAGTGTCAGCAATCCCAGGTCTCACTAAAGTCAGTCAAGGATCTGGTCAGTCTAATCACCTGTCCTCCTCTGGCTGGTAGAACAGACATTATGGCTGGGCAGGAAGAAGAAATGCTTGGTTTTTATACTTTTGCCTAAATCCAGCAGCATAAGAATTATGAGTTTGGTATCAGAGTTTGAGTTCCCAGTACTAGGTGTTCCAGAGGAAGAAACCAAATAACTCAGAGTGGACAAGCACAAGATCCTGCTCACAGGGAATTTCTTTGTAAACCCTGTTGTTTTATAGGTTGTCTGATGTCCTGGAACATGATGGGTTATATTCCAGGATCTTTTAATCTAAAGTAACTGTGGATGTTCTCATTCTCAGTATAAATCTCTAATCCTTTCTGAATCTTCCAGAGCTCTTGGCTTCAATATATAGTCACACTAAAACGAAGGAATTTCCTTTTATAAATTTATATTCTGTTGCACTTTCACTTCTCTATCCCCAAATGATAAAATGGGAGACCACTGCTTGTCTTTTTGTGCCATTCCTTATATTCTGCATCTCCACTGAGATGTGACATTAGCAAATACTACTGGGGTTCTTAATCCCCCCATAGCATAGACCTTTTATTTATGGTTTTCCCCTCTCTGAACCTCCTTATTTTAAAGTGCTGTCGACAACTTAACACGACGTGCCAGTGCTATTTTACACCAAATAATATGGAATCATTTTTCCTTTTATTTCCTTGGCACAGTAGTGTTTCCTTTGTATCTTCTGACTGTGCTGCATTTTTGAGCAGCAAATTCCACTTTGGAAAAGGCTGTGCTGATAAAATCTCACTTCCTGTGCTATCAGACCCCAGCTGATACAAGTACAGCTGAAAAGGAATCAAGCCAAGGAAAAAGGACTTCTCAGTTCTGCAAAGAGGATTCTCAGAGCAGGGGAAGGGACTGTGATGGACTCAGGAAACCACAAAGCAATGATTATTAATGAAACAATGGTTCAGAGCAGTCAACAGCAATGTCCAGGGACAAGGAAATTTGGGGCAGGTTTATGGATGATCTCTGTGCTCAAGTCTGCCACCAGACCTTTGTGTTTGTTAAATCTCAATACTTGATTAGGTCAAGTGCTAGAAAAGGCTAATGATGATTACTCAACTCTTGGGAAGGGCCCGAGGGATTCTGTGCATACAGACAAATTGGAAACGTTTGAATTAAAAAATAAAATTGTTTTTGCTTACACTTTTCATGTGGTGTAAATAAAAGTGCAGAGTGACTGAGGTAAGAACAACTCCCCCTCCAGTCTGGAAGCCTGAAAACCTTGTCTTGTCACATCCTTTGTAATTTGAATAATGTCTTCTGTCATTAAGAATACACACTACAGACACAGCAAGGAAGTATTATGAACCAGATTACTTAATGTAAAGCAAGTTGTATTTTTCCTTAAAAATAGTTTGCTAGTTTGCTTGACAGCATCTTAAGAAAATTCTAAGAAAAATATTTGCATGTAACATTAATCACTCTGATACGTGGTTAAAAATATAATTTAAGTAATTAAAAAATACCAGTTCTGACCCTAAGTAAACACTATTTTCTCCAGCATGTCTACAGAGATAAATTTCACAGAATTCTACTGAAAAAGAACCATGACAACTATTAAAAAATACTAATCACAACTATAACTTTAACCAGCTCGTGCATAGTAAAAGTTTTATATAGTATTTCTGTTAAACTATATTTACAAGCACGTAACTCTTGACAAAAAATACCAATTGAGAACTCTTTGGAAAAATAAATGTAGTCTTAGTATTTCTCATTCCAAAGTCCCTCAGTTTAAGTTAAAAGTTAAATACCAAAAGAACTGTACTAGCCACAGGTTACTAAAAAGGATATGCTCGTGTATTCTTTTGTATTGTACAAGTGTATGACATATGTTGTAAATGACACAATTATTAATTTTTAATACTATTTATTAAAACAATGATTTATTATTTTAATAATAAAACTTAATACTACTAATAAATAATACTTATTAATTACTAATAATACTCAATACTTAATTATTTCCTTGATTTAAGTGCTTCAGCTTTGTAAATAACATGATGATAGCCACATCTGTCACTCAGTAACCTTTAAAAGCTGTTGCTGATTTTGTAATTACTTTGGCAACTCCTTTGGTGTAAGAAAGACACAGAGAAGTTGGGATTGCTGGAGAATTGTGCTGAATTCATTTGGAACTACTAATTAAAAACACCTGTGAAATCAGAGATAGGTGGCAGCCCTTCAGGGGGACCACTGATAGGAACAAAAGAGAACAGGGTAAAGAACAGGGAATAAATACTCATTGTTCAGAAGGAACATGGCAGAATAAAGGAGCACCTTTCTCCTGCCAATTGTTTCACTACTGAATACTCATTTACTCACAAAAGTTGGTTATTTGAACTTTTTGGACAGCCACACTCCTCACAGTGGCACATAAAGGACAGTGAGAGACACCAGAAAAAGCCTGAACCAAGGAGTGAGTTTCAGCTGGGTGTAAGGAGGAAAACAGAAGGTGGTGAAGTTCACGGAGGTTCTCTGGAAGATCATTCTGGGATGTCTGCTCAGGCTTACAGAAAGCAGATTTTGAGCTACAGAAACAGACAAAATGTTGAAGATGGTGAGTGTCAGGCTGGCCAAAGAGCACAGTAAATGATCATTGTCAAGCAGGCCACTGTGGCTGCTTCTTGCATTGATAAACATATTATTTATCAAGGGTTAATGCTTAACAGATGGCCCCAAGACACAGAAAATAATTTTTCCCTCCCTTCCTTCCTACATAATTTATTAAGTCCTTTCCTGATTCTTCTAAAGTATCACAGGTGTACTCTTGCTTGTGGAGCAGCATAAATAATGACTAAGTACATGCTCCAGCTGACACCTTCCTCTACAAAAACAGAAATGTCACTTCTGCAGCAAAATTCCATAAAATTTCCCAGCACTGAAATACTGGACCTAAAGACTGTGCTAAATGAATCTTAACCAACTGTGTCTGAACCCTGTCATCTCAAATGGCAAACAATAATATACATTCCTGTAGGCTGGCAAATCACAACATTTGCTCCTAAAAGCACTTATTAAAACAGCCTTGCAACTTAATCCACGCGGTTTTTGCCAAAAGCAACATCTCTGTGGCAGAGTATTGCAATTTAAAGTGACATTCAGAGACAGAACAGTCAGGACAAACTGCTCCGTGCAAATGTTTCCCTGCACGATTTCCAGGGAATGAGGAATCCCTCTTTTTTGGGAATGTAGTATTCCCATTTGCTGGAGTTTATGAGTGTCAAAGGAGTTGACAGGGAGCTACATTTTCCTCTGGATATCAGAGAATGTTGCTCCCAATAGCTCTGCTTTTATCTGTGTAGCAAAGTTCTCAAATCCCCAGTCAGGAGACGAGACAGTTAACAAGTCACAGCTCTGTATTACTGGCAATTTGGCCAGATCATGACACAAAATAAATTTTGGGCCATTCTGAAAGGAACACAGTTCACAGCCACGAGGCCTGAATCAAAGCCCAATAATCTTGATAACATATGGGCTGACAAAGCCTGTAAATGAAGAAGTGCAACGGGACATAAAGAAGGATTTGTTGTGAAAGGAATGTGTTTTCAACTGTTCTTCTCTCCTGCTACTTTCTGAAAGTTATACTGAGGGAGAAAAACTATGGCATAGAGGGAAAAATACTTCCTGTAAAACACTATGAAATGACAGCATAAAGTAGACATTAAAGACAATTAATCAGCTCACAGGAGGTAATTCATCAAAAAAAAAAGACTTTTGTTATTGCTAACCATGATTTATGGACCTGCAGTTAGGAATGTTCTTGCCTATCATTATGTAAAATCTTAACTCCAGAATTTTATAAATAACTTTTCTTACAGTGACATAACAGTTATAAAACGTTTTTGTTCTGTTTGCCAGATTTTTTCTATCACTCAAGGAGCAAGTAATTATTTTATCAATAGGACTTCAATCACTATGCATTAAGTGATTAACACCACTTTTAAATGATTAACAAGACCAACTTTTGGGCACTGCAGTCTAGGATTTAGCCAGCTAGGAAGGATGTCTTTTAGAGGAAGCAGTATGCCACAATTTCAAAGAGCATGCACTAGAACATTTCTTTAAATGAAGACAGCCTGCAGACATTTCATGCAGCTGATCTCCTTCTACATGAAGTTCAGTCAGCTCCAGCAGCTGATGAAGCAGCAGTGTTTGGAACACCACGTGAGACACTTCAAAGAACACTTCATGGTGCAAGGAAAGCCTCAAGTTTCATAAATAATTTTTAAAAAAAAAAGTTATTTGCAGCACTTTAACCTTCACTTTTCCAACAGGCATCTTTTCCCTCATCCAAAAAAAAGAAAAAAACACATCAAAAGAAAGTGAGACCTAAAATCCTTGGGTTCCAAATGTTCCGTTATGTAACTGATGGGAACATTTGAAGACTGAAACAGAAAGGGGCACATTTAAGCTTAAATTGTTTGTTTCAATCTCAAAATAAGTGTTGCTGGGTTGCAATACTACCCATAGCCAGACTAAAAATGAAGTGTAGGCCACTGGGGAGGTGGAACAAGTTTTTGTAGACACTTGGTTTTGAAGGAACTTCTAAAGATGAGCCTCTAAAGCATTAAAAAACCAGGAATATTCTCATTCCTGCACCATTTGCTAAATAGAAAACAATCCTGTCTTGAGTAGCACAAACCCCTAAAGAAATCAAAGCAGCAAATTACCTGGCCTGCTTTTGTAAGGCAAGAAGTGCAAGCAGTGGGTGTAAAAGGGAGCTCAAAAAAGTGTAAGAAAATGCTTCCTTATTTCCTGTTTCCATGCTGAGCACACCTAACCCAGCTCAGATGGGCTGCTCTGGAATCTCAATCCAGCTGGGAAAGTCTGATTTAAACTTCACACACCCCCCACACCTTAACAGACCAAACAAAAAAACCCCTCCAAGGAAATGCTTTCATATTCAGGCTGTCCCCCCGACCTAGCAGCTGACAAAAGCATCTGTAAGGTAAATCAGCAAGTGATGGATTAATTTCCCTAAAGTAATACTTAAAACACTCTTCTTCAATATGTGCATTCCTCATTTTTTTTCAAGGTGGAAATACAGAACAGCCCAAAGAAAAAGAAAGCTTCAAGACCCTGCACTTCCTTACTTGTTTTTCATCAAGTACTTAGAAAGAACACACAGGTTTTGTTACAGACAGGAATATTCAGGTGTAGGTAGTGACAATATGAAAAAGCACACCTGGGAAGTTTGGCTGATTTCCTGCAGTGCCTGGCACCAGGAACAGACACCTTTGTCCCTTTCTTTGTGCCCAGCATTTAAATACAGGCAGGTTTCCACCTTAAAGGAGAACCCCCAGTCCTCACCTGCCAAAATGTGGGGAAGAGGCACTGACAGCTCAAACAGAAAACCTGAGTTTGCTCCTCAGCCCCAGCCAGGCGTGACAGGTAAAGGTGTGATACCAACAAGGAAATAAACTGCAGGGCACGGAACTGCTAACCCTCTCTTTTCCTAAAGATGCTAGCCTTCATTTCTTCTGTTTTCTGCAACTTTCTCTCCTTAATGTTCTGCTCACCGAAGTTAATTTACAAGAAAAAAAACAACAGAGGACTTTTGACACCTGCTTTGGTAAACACAGGCCAAAACTTAACCGCATCACTGTACTTGTGTGTCACCAAAAGCTTTACAATTCCAATCAACTTTCTTTTACAATCATCTTTCCCCAGGCAGTGACTGAATTAAATGCTTTTTAGCCTAACTGAGGGCAAGGATAGCTGTACGACCCCATCCTGGAGGGGCTGGTGAAGGGATTGATCCCAGTTTAAAGCATCTACCGTAGATGCTTTAAACATTTTCTCCTGTTTACTTGCACTCCTGTGCTCAGAGGGTGAGAACAGCTGCAGGGAATCTGTGCCACTGAGAACCTGAGGATAGATCCACGGGGATCCTAGGTTCTTTCTGAGCCTAACAACCAGCTGATTTCCTCCGGCATTTAAAAAAAAAAGAAAAAAAAAAAAAAAAGGCANAAAAAAAAAAAAAAAAGGCAGATGTCAGATTTAGAGTTTATTGCTTCTATAAAGAAGTACCGTAAAAACGGCACTTCCTGTGACACCCTGTAAACAGCGTCTTAAGATAACAACATGCCTAATTTAAGAACCTTCTCTCAATCTGCCAGTTCCACATCCCCTTCTGGAAACCCGACGGTCCAGCTGAGCTTTCTTGTGGCTCGCAAACAGACCACGGCCAGGAAGCAGCCCGAGGAACGAGGGGTGCCGCCGCTGCAGCGCAGGGCGGGCCGAGCGAGGGCTGGCCGCGGGGCTGCTGGCGGAGCCGGCCCCGCTTGCGGCTCCGCAGCCGCTCCCGCCCG
>VZSE01011439.1:147436-164473 GCA_013398275.1 Promerops cafer
GAGCGGGGCTCGGTCGCTGCCCCCGGCACACCCGGAGCGGCTGCTCCGAGCGGGGGTCGGTCCCCGAGCGGGGTCGCTCCCCGCCCCCGGCACACCCGGCGCCGCCGCAGTCCCCGTGTCGCGGCCCAAGCCCCCGAAGCCATCCCGAGCGGTGGCGGCTCTGGTGGTGCTCATGAGCCATTATTCGCCGCCTGGGCGCAGCATCCGCACACGCCCGTGCGCCCTCGCTGCAGCGACGGGCTTTGGTGTCGTGTTCTGCTGGTTTTGTGCATTCCTTTTACAGAAATACACAGGTGCAGCTGCCGCTCGGCCTTCCGGGAAGCGCAGCTGGCTGGCCTCGCTGGCTTTTCCTCTTCAGCTCTGAGCCGGGTGTGGTTTGTTTCCGTCGGCGCACGCCGAGGCTCGGGGCTATAAATTTTCACCCTTGCGAGGTCCTGCGCTGCTGAGAGAGGGCTTTGGAGCTGTTAGCATCCAGCCGGGTGTCTGACACGTGTACCGGGATGTGTGTGAGGACTACAGCACGAACTGGTTCTGTGTATTGAGATAAATACACCTCGAGAGTCCGGAATTACTTGTTCCAACTGCAGTCTGGGTTATCTGCAAAGCAAAGTGTGCTTTAACAGGTACTGTCCTTCAGGTTACGTGGAAAATCAAGATGCTTATAAAAATAAGCTTTACTAGTTAAATACGTTGACAGAGCACATTTTGTTGTTCCGTTTTTTGCACCGATGATCAGCTGAATTCCATCCTCATCGTTTCGGGTTATAAAGCCGTGAAATGGAACTGTTTTATGGCAAAGAATGAGAGTTAAATTGTCCTGCAGGGAGTTGTGCAGGAGGAGAGCAACCTGGTTATCTCTGAGCCAGCACAGCCAACCAGGCCAGCTTGGCTTGAATTGCCTCTGAAAACAATCTGGTTTTGGGTGGCTCCATGGTTATTCCTTTCCAGGTCTGGATGTATTTTTTTGGTGATCCATGGTTACCTTCCAGCCAAGAGCAGAGGTTTGAGTACTTGGGCTGGACCAAAGGCTTTCTGTTCCTGCAACTCTGAATTAAACAGGATGCTGCATCCTTGGATATTGATCAGCCAGGACAGAAAAGGTGTTAAAGAGATAATAAGACATCACTGTGTGTGTGCTTTCATGCTAATTATATTTTCAGAGCTGAGAAAAACACTTAGGTTCGTTAGGAGGAAGCGTTGCTAGAGATGTCAGTCTTTAATATTTATAATTCATTGTATCCCATCATTTTAATGGAAAACTAAAGGTGCTACTTCTGTGAAGATAATTTTAAGTCAGGTATTTCATTATCCTTTCTCGAGATCTTTGCAAACAGTTTTCTATTAGCTATTATTGTTGCTGCTTGTCATCACAAGCCTTTAACTGCTCTTAAAATAAAGAATTCCTCAAACAAACCCCACTAATTGTCACATTATATTGTTAGGCTTATGTTAGGGATCTGTGATGAGCTCTCTCACATTGTGGAAGCTGTAAGTAGTGGTTTGAGTGTTAAAATATTTGGTTTTCTGTGATTAATCCCCAGACTCCATTGGGGTTAACACCTGTTTCATGCAAAGATCAGGAAAAACAAAATGGGTTTGAGTCAATTCCAGTTTGTATCTGGCTGTATTTGAGAGTGATTCATCAGAGAAGAGTAGAGAGTGCTAGAAGCACTCTGTAGTACTCCAGTAGTAGCTAGAAAACAGTACTAAAACCTGGGAGAAAAACCCCCTAAACTGGCTTTGGTCACAGTTTCCTGTTCTCTCTGTTCCACAGTGAAATTTCGACTCCACCAAACTGGGCTGCAGAGGTGCAGGTGGAAAGCTCTTGGCAATTTCCACACTGGATTTGGGGGGTAGGACTGGGTTATGTTTCAAAGCTGCTGCTGGAGACTTGAAGTTAAAAAGGAAATTCATTAATAATTCTGAATAAACGCCTACAGTGATCCCATATGAAACAGAAAAGCCACAAGGAAGATCCTAAAATCTGTTCCCTGCTCTCCTGCAGCACTGGAGAAGGAGGCAAGGGCAGGGGTTCCAGGAAAGTTCTGGAACTCTGTGAGGACACAGTGAATTTATTGAATTCTCTGCAGTAGCAAGCATTCATTCCCAGTGACTCCCAGTGGGGATGCAGAACAATCACCAAAATTGTTCATGAAAACCAAGATGCCTTGAGTTATGGCTTGGTGGGCACATTGTTTATACTGTGTTCCAAGAGAAATTCTCCAGCAAATTTCAACATTTTGTGTTGGCAATGCAGGCACGTTGTTTGATGTGGTAATGCTCCTTCTGTGGTACAGCCTCTCCCTGGTCAGACTTTGGTTAAGAGAATGTTTAAGCATCTGTAGTTTTTGATATAATTTTATGGCCTGCTGATTTTCCAGCTGAGTCAGCTGGCATGGACTGAGTTCTTTCAGACAACAAAAGTAGTGCTATATTGTAATTTCTTTTTAAAAAGAGCTATTTGTTAAATATTTAAAGATCATATTTTATAATAAATATAATATATGCAAAGTAACTACTTATTTGGGGATTTTTGGTTGGGTTTTTTTAGAAGTAATAAAACCATGTTCCCACACTCAGCATTACCTGACACAGCCCCACGGATCTGATGCATAAATTCTAACGCGTGCATATTAAATCATACATGCTCTGTGACTCCTGAGTTTCTGAAAGCAAACTGCTCTTGTACCAACCTTGTAATATTTTTTTTTAATTATTTTTAAATATTTTAATATTTTGAGCTTCCCTTCTTGAGGAGAGTACCTGAGTGTTTGTGTTTACAGGAGAGACAACATTTTGTCCTCTCTGTGGACGGGGTGTGGAGCTTTTAACTCAGAAAGGGCTGACACAAAAGGATGGGTGTTTTGAAGCCCATCACCAGTGAACAGAGATTCCTGCCCCAGCCTCTCTTTCCCGTGTTTGTGTTGTGTGTGAGCAGGAGCTGGGGAGCAGCACGTGGGTAGAGATGCTCTTTAGGGTAATGGTAAGAGTTGTGTTTATCTGGGAAGTCCCACACTGTTGCAGTGGGGTTTTCCTTAGGTGCTCCTTTGTCCTTCCGAGCAGCAGTGGTCCCAGCACCTGGAGCACTCCTGGAATCTCAGGAAGTGGTGTCACTTAGACCTGTTCTAGCAGAAATTTTGCCTCTGCCTGGTGTCCTTTTTCTGTAGTAGCACAGGTGGCAGCAGAACTGTCAATTTATAAGGAGATTACTGACAAATAAACAGGGATGAATTCCGTGTCCAAAACTTCTCCAGCCAAGGATTTGTATTGAGTTCTTCTTCTAAGCCTGCAGAGCCTGCCCTTGCTATGAGAAAAAATTGAAAATATCTCCCTCATGGTGGCTTCTAGCACTGAGAAAGTTTCTGTTGTGCAGCTCTGCAGCAAAGTGTGTGACTTTGTCACGTGTGATGTGTTCCCGCGCGGGCGCCGCGTTTCTTATCAGCCAAGAACAAGCTGGGAAGAACAAAAAAAACTGTAATTGTATTCATGAAGTTTTCCAAGTTAGGCATTTTGAATGTTAAAAACCATCAGCTATTTCCAGTTCCTTTCAGATGGCTCAGTTGTGGAGACTCTCTGTCGTTTGAAATACTGTATTCATATACACAGCTTAATCATCTTCTGGATGAATGAAGTGCAGATCCTCCTCTGCTTGGCTTCTGGAGGCTTTTATCAACCTTAGTCACCCATCCTTTTTTCCTTCTCTGTGCTCTGTAGAGGATGAAAGGCAGTCATTGCATGGGTTTTATCTCACGAGGCGTGAGGACACACACACCCCACTTCAGAGCCGTGCCAGTTGCAGAACTGATTTCCTAAACCCAGCTGGCCATCAGTCTCAGGCACTAAGGAGTGGCTGATGAAACTAAACCCCTCGGTTTATTTGGCCAGCCCTCACAGCCAGTCCCCTTGTTCTGGGTATCCGTGCAGTTCCTGAGCTCCTCGGCGACCTGCATCACCTTGGTGGGAGCTGCACCTTCAGGAGTGCAGGGTCAGGGAGTTTTTGGGTGCCTTTAGCAGCCTTTGCACCCCCCAGGATTCCTGCCTGGCACCCAGAGCAGCAGGGTGCACGTGAACTGGGGTTTACCAGCTGGCCTGAGGCTGCACGTCCATGAAATACTGCACAAAATGCTGAAGACTCAGTCAAGGAACACCTGGAAATCTGCAGCATCTGCTGGCTCTTTATTCTTTTTATCAGACATCCTAAAATCTGGGCTTTCATTCTCCTCGTGTCTGTTTGGGATCCCGGATGTTGTCACAAAAGCTGGATTTTTTGGTGGAAACTTTTCCCCGGTACATATTGCTGAGGGAGCTCAAGTTGCTTTAATATATTTGGGCCTTTACAAATTATGATGCTGCACATCAGTTAGGTAGGGGAATGGTAGGGAAAAAGACCCACAAAGGGATTTGATTTCATTATTTTGTTTTACTTAATATACATTCTTTTCCTTTTTTGTTTTATTGCACTTTGATAGGATGAAGTCGTAGTACAAAGTTATTAGTCTAATTTGAATTTACATTAAAGTTCACCATCACTTTAGGAGAACAGAAGGAATAAAACCTCAGTCAAGTTTCAATATAAATATTGAGCTGTGACTTTGGGAGTTGCAGTAGCAGAAAATTCCAGGCATGTCTGAAAATGCTTTATCACAGTGAAGAAAAGAAATGGAGATTGTGTTGCCCAGTGTCCAGAAGCATAACAACTCCAGGTATCTGCAAATAGAAAACAATTTATGTCTTGCACCTTCTGACACTTCAGGACAGAGAAGAAGAATTTATGTCTTGCACCTTCTGACACTTCAGGACATGGAAACTGTGGGAAGAGCTGGCAGTAACTGGCAGCTTGTTTGGAAAATCCCAGCCCATCACTTGGAAGGGGTGACAAATTTCAGGGGACTTCTGTCCCTGTCGAGTTCAGCAGCCACTAGGTGCCAATGTTGCTCCAGTTTCAGAGCAGCCGGCCAAAGCAGTGATGGGAGGCAGAGGAATCCCTCGGGGGCTCTGAGATTTTGCTGTGCACACTTTGTGTCCTTTCATTGCCCCTCTCCTCCAGGCTGTGATCGCTGCTCGTTTAGTTTTTGTCTTTCCATAATCCAGCTTTTGGGAAGTGCATCTGAACATCAGATTAGTGGGTTTTGCAGTGCCCTTGCAAACTCTGGGAAATCAGGAATACCCTCAGTTGTGAATGCTCTGCTGTCTTGAGGGCCACCTCTGGTGGTGTGGCCTCCCTCTGCTTTGCACTGCTGCTGATGGGAGAGGGTTGCAAAGGTCGATTTTATTTGGATGTGCCAGGTTCCAGAGTCCTTCTCCGTGGCCCTAAGAGGCGATCTATGAATCCTTGTCAAAAAATAAATTATTAGTTAAGAGGTGAAACCCTTTTGACCCCTAAAGAGGAGACCAGAAAGATGATTCAAGGAGAAAAGGGGGGCTGCAATCCATCCCTGCTGACAGTCCCTTCCCTAGAGATCAAGGTCATTTAAGGAAGGGCTTTGTTTGAATTTTCTCCCCTTGGACTAAGATGAATGCTCTGCATTTCTACAGCCCTATTCCATAATACTATTCTGAGGGAAGAGGTTTCAATCCACTTTTCCCAGGGAATGTCTTGATGCCAAACCATTCCATTTTAATAACTCTGGATTGCTGGAGAGCTGGATGCCTGCTGGTCAGACAAGCCAAGCCAAATGAAACCTGAGCAAAATTCTGTGAGGCACATCCCATTTCTTTTGCCTGAAATGGAGATGCCAGGCCAGGCAGAAGCTGTGACACCAGTGGGACAAACTTTGGGAAGTGCTGCCTGGGAAGGAGCTCAGCATGAACAGCAGCCTTGTGGCCATTATGCAACTGGAGCAGTTTGGTGTCACACCCCCATTATTGAGTGTAATCTGAATTTCACTGGAGTCATGGCAAAGTATTTACGTGGGTTCCAGCAACCGAGCACTTTGGGAAATTGTTCTGTGCTCTGGAGAGAAAAGGCATTAAGATAAATAAGCTTAGCATTACTAAGCATTACAGTAAACATAGCACCACCAAAGGAGTCATTAGGTAGGAATTGTTAATATTTCAGTGCTGACATTTCATCTGTTGGCCGTGAAAAATCCTGTCATTCAGGTATAAACCATAGCATGTGTGTGGACCTTAAGAATCCAGGAGAACAGCAGTTTTGTGAAGCCTCAAATTCCCTTTTAATAATTCCCCAAACAGTGCATTTGAACATAAACCAGCATGAGAATGAATGTGTATTGGCTAATTAATTTAGAATACAAGAGTGACAGCATAGACTAGCCAGCAGCCTGTTTCACTGCATTTGGCATGTATTTTGTACATTGAATTAGTGTTTGGTTCTTACAGTTTATGTTTACTAGTTCAAAAACAGAAGAAATTTCCTGTTTGCCTGAGGGAATCCCTATTTTTTTCTTGTCCTATTAGGCTAGGATTAGTCTTGGTTTTCTGCTGTTTGAAACTTTTTCTTGGACGAGTTAGTCTGGTAGTTTTTAATGCAGTTCCATATCTGGTCAGTGCAAGCAGAAGGTGTGCAAGTAAAATGGAAAATTACTGTCATTATATGACATATCTCTTATGACATAGCTGGGGTTTAACTGAACAGAAAGAAGTATTTTACTTTGTGTAGTTAAATTCTTTCAAAGAGAGCACTAAAGCTGAATCCCTAAATGCACAGCTACTTAACCAAATGATCAATACAGAACAAGCTGGTTAACTCTGCAATGTATTTTTTTCCTGAGAGCAAAGCTGTGCTTGGTCTCTAGTATGAATTTAGTGTGAATTGGTTTTATGTAGGTTGCTGAGCAAACCTTAGGACAGGTTTAGTGTCAAAATCCTCTCAGGTGAGATATGAATGTGAGCCCGTGGAGATGCGTAAATTCAAATCTTCTTCCTACACTCACTCACACTTAAGAGAAGACTGGCAGAACAGAAAAATGCCATGTGTCCACCTCCTGGAGCTGCTCCTGGGAAAGGCTGGGCTGATTCTCAAAGCATGTGAGACTCCAGGGGGAAACAAAAAGCTGTTTTCAGATTTCTTCCTCTTTACTTCGTGGGGGGAAAAAAAGCTGTCGAGTACACTCAGATCTCATTCATCATTTAGCTTTCACCTGCAGGAGGTGGGATGTGAAACACATGAGAAATGTATGTTTTTACAATACTAACATCCTTAGAACATGGGGATCCTGCAAATTCAGTGACTCCACACCAGTGGTAGGTACTTTCTAGTGAAAATATTGCAATTTTACTCCAAATAAGCATCTCTTCTAAAATAACTTACATCACAGGCGTGCACTTTTGCTTCTCTGTTGCAAGCAGAGGCTCCTGCAAGGGCAGGAGGGCTGGAGCTGGCTCCATTCCCCAGGCCATGTCATTTCCTACACTATCCAGGTGCCCAGCCCTCCCTGGCAGTGCCACTTGCACTGGGGCTGCTGGCAGTTGCCACCGCCCTGTGCAGGCAGGAGGAAGGTATTTTCCATTAAAAATAAAAATAAATAAAAATAAAATTTAAAATATATAAAAAAGCAGGCATATCAAGTGTCCATGGCAGTGCCACTGTTTTTCCCACTTGCTTAGTTCCACCCTTGGCATCTTTTGGGCAGCTCCTCCCCTGCTCCTGCTGTGCTTTCCCTGCTCAAGGGCAATCATGCTGTTGCTTCCTTTCTGGGTCTGGAAATTCTTCTGTCTCATAAACGAGCACAAGTGCTTCAATTCCTCCAGTTCTGGTGCAGAAAAGAGTATTTGTAGCTGACCTCAGCAGTCAGCCCCAGAGTGGCTGCAGAGGAGGGACATCCCTGATGCAAAGCCAGACAGCTGGACTCCAGAAGGCAGAGCCCCTTTCACTGGGCAGAGCTGAGCAGTTTTGTTTCACTGGGCAGAGCTGAGCAGTTTTGTTTCACTGGGCAGAGCTGAGCAGTTTTATTTCACAGGGCAGAGCTGAGCAGTTTTATTTCATAGGGCAGAGCTGAGCAGTGTTGTTTCACTGGGCAGAGCTGAGCAGTGTTGTTTCACTGGGCAGAGCTGAGCAGTTTCATTCAGCCTGCTCTGAGCTGAGACAGGGTGGCTCTTAGGGGCGAGCTCCAGAGCTGACATAGCACAGTGATGCAATAATCACATCCTGTCAGGGTGGTGGCCCTGAGGCACACGGGAGAGCAGCGTTTTGGGGTGATGGGGCCTTGCAGACTGCTCTGGTGCATGAGCTCCAACGACAGACCTGGAATCAACTCTAATTAAAGCCTGGCAGGAAGCAAGCAGGAAGCTGAACAGAAGTCGTTCAGCGTGAGCAATGCTGTTTGCTCCAGTGTTGACAAAATATAGAGAATTTATAGGCAAAAAGGGGATTCACATACCCTGCTATTTAGTAAATGAAACCTGCAAATATTCCTCATGTTAATTGAGTTTCAGTCTACACAGAATTGCTGTTCACCCAGAATTGCTGTTCACCCAAACCTTCTCTGTGTGCTACAGTGAAGTTTTGGTCAATAATGCTGACTCTGATGACTTGTCCTGCCCAGTGTGGAAGCAAACCTCATTTTATTTTATTTTATTTTATTTTATTTTATTTTATTTTATTTTATTTTATTTTATTTTATTTTTTATTTTATTTATCATGCCAGCAGTCACTCCTGTGTCCCCAGATTCTGCAAGCAGATACAGCCACCATCCATCCCTTGCAGGCAGGATGCAGTGACAGTTTCTGGGGTGTTCCAAACCCGTTTTGGGAGTGCTGCCTGCATGTTTCATTTTGATTGCTGACGTATTTTCCTGCCCTTGCACGTCGTTAGCAACCCTGGTGTTATTTATGCAGTTTGATGGAGTGTGTGGCTTAAGCCTGACACAGTGGCCCTGCCAGATAAACACTGAGTGTTGCTTTTGAGCCCTCAGTTAGTTCCAGCTGTCCCCTTTGCAGAGGGGTTTTTTTTTTTCAGATAAAACCCAAATGGATGAAAAGTTAAAAATACAACGCTGTTTTGGTAGAATGTGAACTGCTGCCATGGAAGAGATGCCCTCCTCTTTCCTCTTACAAGGACAGAAAATTTCTCTCAATTATTTTTTTCCTGTATTCTGTGCATCCTATTTGATGTGTTGGTTGGTGTAAGCAGAGATGTTTGCTAACTGCTCATTTTTAAAAGATTTGTACAGTTGAAGCCATGTAGCAGAGCAGTTTACTATTCTATGCATATCTAGTTTATAGGCCCAGAAGAGAGTGATAAGCTTTTAGTGTTAATGATTTATTTCATTTTGGGCAAAAGAAGAAATAGCATGCAGGAAATTCCATGAGAGATGGCAGAGTGCATTTCTTCTGTCATGTTCTGCGTTCGTACAGAATGGTGGCTGTCTTTTAAAAACTTGAAAAGCTCAGCGCAGGGGAAATATTCTAATTTTATCTCCAGAGCACAAATCCTGGAAATCTCTTAGAAATTTAATCAGAAACGTTTAGAATTGGGAAACAGATCAAATTTGGGTCAATATGAATGTTCAGCACGCATCCATTAGTTCAGTTTCACACAGAATGCTTTATTACTGTTCGCCCTCCAGGAAATTCAATGAGATTTAAAATTATTTTGCTGATGCTATCGTCATTACCAGTCCACCTCTAACTGTATTCACTAAGGGGTACATTCAGTGTCTGGTCTGTGTGATCTCTGTGGTTTTGGTGGCAGGAAGCTCCTGAACCTGGGCAGGAGATGGCTGAGTTTCCCTGCACACAGGAATGGTGCTACCAAGCCCACTGGGACACCGGGAGATGGTGATGGGTTGCAAACTCACAGCCTGAGTGAGAGAAGAGTTGTTAAAATAATACAACTGGTGTTCATCTCCGTAGATTAAAAAGGGTAGGATGTAGGGGCGTAAATCTTCTTTCTGTAAGAGCTGAGAATTCAGTGGGAAATCGCTAAGTTAAATGATTTTAAAAAAATGTGGAAACTTCATATGAGTGGATGGCAGCAGGATGAAACTTGCCTCTCCAAACCTCACCAAGCTTCGTTTTGGGTGAAAATTAAATCCAACTTGCTTGAAGACCCAGACTTTGAGCTTTTTTAGCATTGACTATCCAAACCAGTGTTACCAGTGCTCTTGCTTTTCTGTTGTGGGGGAGTTTGAAGTTTCTGTGGGGCGGGTGGCAGGGAAGAGCTCATTGTACCTTGCGGGTTTTGAGGATGCTCCTCCTCAGCCGCCGGCTCCCAAGGGTGAGCTGGCAGACCAGCTTTTTGGAGAACTTCAGAGCCCACGCCACCAAAATGAGGGTGATTACCACTCCAGCGACTAAAAGGAGGTCTCTCCAGAAGAACTGGAGGCACTTGGTTGGGAGCAGCCTCGCACAAACGCCCAGATCGTTCCCGGTCAGCTGCGCCAGGGGTTTCATCCTCAGGTGAGCGGGGCTGGCGCACCTGAGCCGGGCGAGCGCGGGCGCGGAGAAATCCTGCAGCCAGAGCTTGAGGTACAGGATGTGACAGTCGCAGTGCCAGGGGTTGTCCCACACCTGCAGCTCCTGCAGGTGGCCCAGGCTGTCCAGGGCCCCAGCAGGGACGGAGGCCAGGCTGTTGTTGTGCAGGTGCAGGCTGCGGGTCAGGCGCGGCAGGGCGGGCAGGGAGCGCAGCCCCCGCGAGCTGCAGTCCACGCGCGTCCCCCACGCCGCCCCCAGGGACCAGCAGCTGCACGGGGAGGGACACTCCTCACCCAGGACCACGGGGAGCAGCAGGGCACAGCCCAGCACGGCCAGCAGCTCCATCTCCAGCTGCACAAACAACAACAAGTGAGGTTTATTTCCCGGGTTCCAAGAGCAGAGCTACGGCAGTTATTTCTCCCCCAGGTTTAGGGCTCTGGAATGAAATCTGTAGCTGTCTGTATGTCCTACAGAACCACTCTCCCCAGCTTCAGCATGAACGCTGAAGACGGAGCACAGTTCTTCCCTTTTCTCTCTGGTTCACTGTTTTCCATTCATAATTGTACAAAAATCTTTTTCTGCATGTCCCACAGAATCACCAACTTCAGCACAAGCGCTGAACACAGAGCACAGTTCTTCCCTTTCCTCTCTCGTTCATTGTTTTCCCTTCATATTTGTACAAAAAATATTATTGATCAAAATTCTGGGACAGAATGTCACCAGGAGATGACAGGAAGAAACAGTTTAGTTTTAGGCAAAGGTTTCTATTCTGCTTCCATATCTTCATAGATCTAGTTAACTGAAATTGTGTGTTTAAACCAGTTTACAAAATGAAGCTTAAGGGATTGAATAATTGTAAATGTCTGAAAGTCTTCTTTCTTTATGAAGCTCAAATACTCATCTTAACCATCTCCTGTGTCTTTGTCAGTGAGTTATTCAGAGTATCTTTGCTCTGAATCCAGATACTCATCTGTGATTTTTCAAGAAATCTACTGGAGCTCTTTTTCCCAAAGTAAACACCTTAGAAGGACAGACTGTGACAGCTGGCCAAAAGAAGTGAAGTGATATTTATGGAAAAGATGATCTCTTCTGATTTAATATAGAAACAGCAAGAAACCTGAACTCAAACAGAAACAAGAACTGTGGCAAAAATGCAGAAGGGAGAGCTGGGGAGGTGCCTGGCTGACACTTACCCTGTTTGATCCCTCTTGATCCCTTTCCCTCTGCCTGCTGCAGTGCTGGAGTGTGGATGGCAGGGCAGGCTGAGTGCTCAGAGTCCCCAGGGAAGTGTGGCAGGGAAGATGAGCTTTTTCCTGTGCAGGATGGGGCAGCATCCCAGAGCAAGCTGCTATTTATGGTTGTGCCGTGCCATGAAGTGCGTGGGGTGGGTCTTGTGCTTGCTGCAGATAAGAGGAAATGCTTTGGGATTTTTGTTTTATTCCTAATGTATTTTTCCTATTGCATCTGGCAGTATCTGGAAAAACTCACCTGAAATTTGTGGGGTTTTTTCCCCCCCAAAAAATCTGCAGGTATAAAAGTTTGGGCCTGAGCTGCTGACACACACGAGGGAGATGAAGTTAGCCCGTGAAATTGAGTTTTTCTGTATTAGTCAGCCAGGTTTGTTTAATATCTGCCTTCTCACTGTTTCAACAGAACTTATAAAAGCACACCATAACATCAAAATAACCATGATGGTCAGGTGACATCATTAAGGGATAGAGAAAGACAGGAATAGAGAAAGGATATATGAATGCCATTGAATTGAAGTAGATGAAATCGTGTTGAAGTCACCCAAAATATAGTACTTAATTTGGGTCACCCGTGTTCAAAAACGACGACTCCAACTAGTGAAAGGAAGGTTTCTGAAATGGTCTGTGTGTATTTGGCTGCAAAGCCAGTAAATTAGGATCATACAAGTTTATAATTCACATGTATCTCTTCATCTAAACAAAGAATGCCACATATGCGTGAAGGCAAAGCAAAAATAGAATTCACTTTTCACTTCTGATTGGGTATGCAAAGTTTTGGATATAAGTTTTGCTTTGCCTTAGTTACCAGCCATGAACACACAAGAATTCTGATGGCAGCTGACATTTGGAAACCCAGCTGGTTGTGGATCTGGTGTTCCATTCAGGCCGGTTCTGTGTGGTGTTGTTTTGGGGACAGGCTTGGAGCTCTGTGCTGCTTTTGGAAATGAAGCCCAGGTGAGGTTTTCATGTTGCAGATGTGCAGCAGGGCTGTGGTTGTGAACTGTCCTTTCTCTGTAACAGGCTGTTCCTGGGAGGAAAGGAAATTTCTGGTGTATAAATTATCCTGGCAGCAATTCTTGTTGTCTAATTTTTACTATTTTTAAAGCACTTTTCTTCATTAGGTCTAATGAGTTACCAGGAGCCTGAACTTTGTTAGGAACTTCCTTAAGGAAATGCTTTATTGTGTATCTCTGCTCTTTAGCATTTGAAAAGGCAATTCAGACAGTGCCAGGGGGGAAAGACAAAAATACTTCAAAGCCCGTTTGAATTTTGATCTTTTCTATGGGAGGAGGAGGGCGATTCCTGCCCTGCTGGAGTGAGCAGCTCATGCCTGTCATGGTGTTGGATTCTTGGTGTTGGATGGCTGGACCTGTGAGTGCACTGCCAGCGACAGGAGGGTCCTTCCACCCTCGGGAGTGTTTCACTGCTTTTTTGGGAAGCACATCCATGGATTCCCCAAGCGTCCGTGTGCCCTGAGCCAGCACGGTCTGTGCCACTGTGCCCCCAGGAAAATGGAATCCCCTGGAAGCCACGCTCGCCTTCGGGGCTCCCCTCAGCCAGTGCCACGTTCCTCCCGCTGTCCCCGGGGCTGGCTGCTCGTGCTGAGTCCCCACAGCTGTCCCCTGGCCAGTGCTCCAGCTCCCTGTGGAGGCGAGGGCGTGCAGGGAGTGTCTGGCGTTTGCATTTCTGATCTTAGGTCTGCAGCTTTTTGTGGGCCAGATGAGGATTCTTCCTTTAAGAGGATTTACTAAGAGCCAATTTGAATAAAAAATAAAAAAAATAGTTATAATCTGCTATAATCTTGTTAGGGTAAGAAAGTACTTTTTTTTTCCCTCAGAGAGAATCCATTTGAAGTTTTTGTGAATGAGAGAGGCTCTGTCTCCTCTCAGAGGAGAGGGATTTCTGGGCACTGTCATTTCCCAAACAAGCCCTCTCTCCTCACCTCTCCCCTGAAAGCCCTTTTCTCTGGATCTGCTTTCTCTGACTTCTCCAGTGAGGTCCCTGGGGGCTGTGTCTGATCATTCAGGGAGGAGGAAAAGGGCTGAGGGGACATTGCTGCTTTCCTTGTGGCTCAGAATAAAAGCTGCAAGCTGGAGATAAATGTGCAGATCAAAAGCGTGACCTGCTGAGAGCAAATGCAGGCAGAAGATGCCATTATCTTTTCTAGTCACTTCTAAGGAGTTGCAGTCATTTATTGCTGTCAGTGACCTGTTCTTGACCCAGAAAGGCAGAACTTTTCTCAAGCACAGTTTCCATTTCCAACGCTGAAAAAACTGCCCACCTTCACATTGCCAGTGGACAACTTCTCATTTAAAACCTCTCGCCTTGATTAATTCTCTTCTTTTGTACTTTCAAATAGGTTGGTGAGAGCAGACTGACCAAAATATATCTTTGTAATTGGATGTGAGTCACTGGTAATTAATGAATTCTACAAATAAGCAATAAGAAGGATAAAAAAAAAAATCAATCACAAAATTCATTCTCACGTCAAGGAATATTGCTGGCAGAAATGAATTAAAGAAAAACTGTGGTTTCTCTCAAATCAGGAGCTATTTTTGCCTGAAGGCCAAAATATTCCTCTTACCTACTTCCCTCTGCAGAACCGGCTGTCAAAGCCTTCTGAGCATCTCCACACAGGAGGACTCAGAGCTTCCTCCTATCCATATTTTTTCCCTGCTGCATATTTATCGTGGTTTTGCCTAACGGGGTTTTGCCTCTGTCAAATCAAAAAATCCCATTTCCTCAGATTATTCCACAGGCAGATAAAGTCTTCTCATTTGGGAAATTCTTCTCCTAAATTGTACTCCACCCGTTTTATCCATAAATTCTCCCTCCTCCCACCTGTTCTCATGAAGAACCTCCCCCTTTGCCGTTTTCCCCATTCGGGATTTCACCCAGCGATTGCTTCTTTTCCCACTAGGTGTCATCCAAGTTATTTTGTTCTCAAATGTTGAGCATCCCCCCCCGAGTCGGCCCTTGAGCTATAATTTCTCAGTTCAAAAGAACTGCCTGAAAGAACGGAATACTGTGTTCTTTTTAGGATATTATTTTCCGTTGTCTCCAAGATACAAATAAATCCGAGGTACAAAATGTGTGTATTAAGTGATCTGTCTAAATCAGAGGGCTAAAAGCATATGCTTTTATGGAACTCGGAGGGTTTTGAGCTTGTTAATGAAAATATTCATGGTCAGTTTGGATTTACACAGCCCTGGGCTGAGCAAACTGGAGGCTCTGTAGCCTTCTCTGCCTTGCTTGCTTTGCTGTGATGAAAAACAGGTCTTTTTTAGCTCTTTGTGCACAGTCACTGCCATTAAAAACACAATCCAATGTTGCAGGCAGGCACAACACAACACTGCATTTATGGGAATGTTTTATTTAGGACTGGGACTGAGCTGCCAGAGCAGATCTCCTGCTCTCTATTTCCCACGTGTGTCTTTTATATTAAATTAAAATGCAATATTCACTCTGGGAATGCCTGGGATTGGTGCTCGTGGAGGCTCAGTGCTTGGACCAGTCCAAACCAGCCCTTCCTCTGCTGGTGTAGATGGTTGCTCGTGGAATTCTCAGTTCCAGATGATTTCACTGCCCTGTTCCAGCTGTTGGGGCCGTTGATTGTTGAATTCCCAGTGAGACAAAGAGCTATCCATGAATGTGCCTTGCTCCAATGCTCTGCTAACTCTTCAGGCAAGCCTGCTAGAGGTGTTTAGGCATCTTTACCAATTTATTGCACAACAGCTGGAGCAGGGCTGTGAAATGCAGGAGATTGCTCAGCACTCTGAGTGTTGTGGTGTGGTCCTTGTTTAAGGAGAGTGGTGGCAAGCAAGATCAGCTAAATCATTAGCTAAACCCTGCTATTTTCTGCTTGAAGAGTTGGAAATGTAGAAGGCAGGGCGTTGAACTTTATGGCCACACTGAGCAGTTGTTCTTGGAGAGATCAATTAGATCTTCATTAGTGTCTGATGTAAAGGAGTACATTGGGAAAGCCCAGGTGATGAGTTTACCATGGGAACTCATTGCAGAATTTCACTCTGTGAAGTGAATTTCACTCACTGTCCATGAGTGGTAAGATGGTTATTTTTATCCTGTCCTTTACAAAGCTATGGCTTCCTGGGTCTTGAAATGACCTAGTCAACCCTGGGTATTTATCCAGTGATGAATTAATTGTGAGAGCAGCTTCAGTGCCATTGCTCCTGCCCCACTAAAGCTGTGCTTATGCCCTGGCTGTGGGGCCCACCCTTGCAGATGTGCCCAGCTGTTTGCTGTGCACAGTGACCTGCAGCAGGCTTTGCCCAGACTCCTGGAGAGCCCCAGAACCTCTCTGCAGACAGATCTGATCCCGTCCTGCTGAATTCCTGCTGCCAGCAGCTGGACTGCTGGGAATGTTTCACCCACGAGGAGATGTCAGAGTGCACAGCTGTCCTGGGGCTGGGGGGACAGTCCTGAGCAACCTCCAACTCTGCAGCCACAGTGTTTGCTGCAGGATGTGAGACAACATCAACCAACCCCCGTTTCCAGTTCTTGCATTGCGTCCTCAAACTCTGGTATTTGCATTTCAAAGCAATGTAGGATTTTTAATTTTTTTATTTTTAAAAATATCTATTTATTTATTTATTTATTTATTTATTTATTTATGATGGGCTTGATTTTTTGAGCCATAAAAGTTCACATTTTGCAAGTCCTGCTCCTGGTCCTTAAGGCTGCAGATTGCTAATGAAAGCTGACCAAGTGCCTTGGGTTCTGAAAGGAATCCCTTATACAGTGTGACCTGTAATAAAATCTCAAGAGGTGAAAATGCTGCTGTGCTAATCCTATTATTTCCTATCACTGAATGCTGATATACAAACAATTTGGAGAGTCAGTTTGCTCAAGCTGCCATCTGAATTAATCACATGGTCACTTATAGCAGGGAATAAACAAGCAGCAGTTCCTCTGAGGAGAATTGTACATTCATTAAAAGATGCTGCAAGCCTCTTCCTGCATTGTCTAATTATCTCTTTGCCCTCATTTGGTGTCTCTAGCCCAGTGCTGATGACTGTGTTCAGTGAAACTTCCTACATTTAATGGAGCTGGCTGGAGGTCATTTACAATTTATTTCCTCATCAGTTTTGCTCAATCCTGGTGGTTTGATGCTGTCCTGCAGTGCCACTCGTGGTGTCATTCTCTCCACAGGCACAGCACAGCCACAGCATCTCTGCCTCTGACAGGGAAACCAGAGGAGAGCTCCCAGGGAATGAGAGGAGAGCTCCCTGTCCTCTCTCATCAGCAGCTCTGAAATCACTCACTCAGTGTTTGCCTCGTGCCTTGGCTGTTTCTGCACCTTCAGCTGCTCCAGCTAAAGGGCACTGCTCAGGTTTTATGACTTCAGAAAATCTGAGAGCTTTGCTTTGCTTTTTTTTTTTTTTTTTTTTT
>VZSE01011439.1:167385-202713 GCA_013398275.1 Promerops cafer
CTCCTCCTCCTCCTCCTCCTCCTCCTGTGCCAGCCCCAGGACCTCACCTGCTGGGTCCTTGGTGCTCTGGGGGAGGCAGAGCCACAGCACAGGTTCTGACAAATCCAGCAGTGCTGCTCTGGTCTGGTCTGTCCTGGTCTGTCCTGGTCTGTCCTGGTCTGTCCTGTCCTGCTCTGTCCTGCTGGGTGCTTTCCATGCTCTCCCCTTCTCCTCTCAAACCAACACGCAGCATTACAGGTAAAGTACTGCTGGTACCCACTCACACAGGTGAATAATGCTCACTCTTGTGCCTCAGAGCCACAGCCAGGCTGGAGTTTTGGGGTGCCAGGTCCCAGGGGACAGCGTGGCTGTGCTGTCCTGCTCTCACCGTGCCCCCTGGTGCCTCCCCCGTGCTCGCCCCTGCTGTGCCCACCTGTCCCCGTGTTTGAAGGTGGCCCTGCTGGGACCATGCACTGATGTTCCACGTTTCTCAGACTCCAGCCCCTGCTGGGAGCTCCCAGTCTCCATAACGATGTGCTTAGCAGTCGTTGCCATTGTGCAGGATTAATTTCACAGTTTGGGAAGGGCACACTCACTTGACAGACTGGGTTCTTTTTAGTGTCAACTCCGTTGAAATGGTGACATCATTTTCTCCTCTGTTGTCTGGTAACTTTGATTTTTTTTCCCTCTTCTTGATTATTATTATTATTTTTTTAACTTTCTGAACAGAAATAAATTTTTCCCTCCTTATTATCCAAGCCAGATTTTTTTTTTTTTTAATTGCAAACAAATCATATCTTTTTTCACGCAAGCTGAGGCAGCTTTTAGGGTGTCCTGGCTTTCTGCTGGCCCTGGATTGGGGTGCCCCCAAAGCCCCTGGCCCATGCACACACTGTGCACTCACAGCCTCACTGCTTTGAGGTGGGCAGGGATTAATCCCTCTGCACCGAGGTCATTTCTCTTCTCATAATTGTGTAAAATACTCCCAAGATTTTTTGGGGGTTTATTTAGCACCCTTGGTGAGGCCATGAAGTGACTAATCAGCATTTCTGTGTCCATACCTGCTGTAACTTCTGTGGAAATTTTTATTTGGCAGTGGCTGGACAAGGAGTGATGGGGAAGAAAGAAAGAAAAATGTGACTTATATTTGCTCTTTGCTTGTGTGACAATTTATGAGTCAGCCTAAACTGCAATTCCACTGTCCTTCAGAGGTCTCCAACTGTTTATTTTCAGCAGGAGTTAGGACCAGGTCTCCATAATGTTATCATTCAACAGCAGATGCAGCTTTAAAACTATTTGTGGTGTTTATTCATCTGTTCAGGAATGAAGTGAATCTGCAATGAGGAATTTCCAGAGATTTCATACAAATTGCTGGAATTAGTTCTTTCCACTTTTAGTAGCAGTAGTTGATGGACCTATATGCTGATTTTTGAAATTAAGTCTGTTTCTGATTATAAGGCAATGTCCTGTAAGGTTTGAAAAGCCTTCCTACTTTTTAGTTTTAGGTTCCCTTTTGCTTAAAAAATAGGAACAGATTAGCAAGCTTGGAGTTGCTGTTTGCTTGCATGAGCAAAGGAATAAAGAAAACCAAGGTTTTAAAAGCCTCCACATTATAAACCAGGTTAGATTCTCATGGCATTGGATTTTTTCCATCACACAATGGGATTCAGTGGAAGAGTTTAGTGAACTGAAAGAGATGTTTTGTCAAAGGTAGAGTTTCTGGTGATGCAGGGATGCAGATTTCTCCTTCTTATTCTAGAGAGTTTTTCCTCTTACAGTTCTTGTCAGCAGAATCTCCTTTTCTGTAGACTCAGAATTGCCAAGTATGATTCATGTTGGAGTCTCAGCCCTGCTGTTTTCCTCTCTCTCTGTACAGGTTTGTGATCCTGGCCATGCCCAGCTCTCGGGAGTTTGGGAGTGACTTGTGCAGTCAATGAAACAATGCCATAGGCTGAGGTCAGTCTCCTGTGACTTGCAACAATTTCCTTTGATGAAATGGGGGTTGCTGGATGCACTGTTTACCCCCAACTGGGGAAAAAGCACACAACAAACTGTAAAGTTGCAAAAAAGAAAACAGATTATAGCTATAAAGGACAACACTTGTGGCTGCTGGGAGGAAGGACAGTGCCCTGCACGTAAACTAGAAGACCTGCAGAATAAATCCAGACTTTAGCTCTTGAGAGCAACTCCTTGTGGTTAAAATTATCACCACAGAATTAAAATTTCCAGGTTTATCAATGCAATATGAAAAATTTGTCTCTCTTCCCTTTCCAGAGAGTATCTTGTTAAGACACTTCCTTTGCAGATCTGGACATCCTGATTTCATATTTAAGGTTAGGATTCACTAACAGTTCCTGTGAAAATTAAATTTCTTCTTCCTGCATCAGTTATACTTTGGTGTTTTCTGAGCAGAGAAGAACCACCCATGTAGTTATTTACCTCTTATGAAATATTTCTGTATTCCAGGATTTGAAATTCTTCCTGTCTCTTTTCCCTCTCCCCTCAATATACTGCTGTTCAGTTCAATAGCTCCTTAAACCTGATTTGGTGACTTGAATTATAGGTTCTGTCAGTTTTATTTATGCCTGGCTCCAGTCAGATGTGTGGGGCAGCTCCAGCTGCACGTTCCCTCTTGGTAGCTCCTCTGCAGAGCTGATGATGCTCTCCACACAATTCGTGGAGAACACTAATTCCAAGCTGTTACATTTCCACTACAAATGGCAGCAGAGGAGCAGGCAGTGGCTCTGCTTCCCTCCTGAATGCCTCCAAGTGGAACAGCAGAGCTGGAGCCCCCAGGGGCTGTTCCTCCCCATCCCCACGCTGGGGACTGGGTCCCTGTTGGTTGTGGCACCTTAATGACAGAAATGTGTCAATCCTCGCTGCAGAGAGGGTGCTGGGTCGGGGATGGGCTGCTTCCCCTGCTCTGTGATGTGAAGGTGACCTAGGACTGGTTTCCAAGGCAGGGGGATGTGCTCTGTGCTGGTCATGGCAGGGCAGAAGAAAATGATATTGAAAACCTGAGCCCATCCGTGAGCGACTTTCAAATGACCCCGAGAAGCTGCTGGTGCTTTTGGGTGCCCATCAGTCCTCTGGTGGATGAGTCAGTGGTGTGTCCAGCCCTGGGCATGACAGATGTTGGCTCATAAGCAATTAGAGGCTGTTCTGCCTTCTGCTGTCCCCTGAGCTGATCTCTGCTGCTGGAGCTGCAGAGCCTGACAGGAAGGCAACTTGTCCTGCTGTGTGCTGGGCTGGCACTGCCTGTGCAATGGATTTGACTCCCAAAGTCAGTTCAGAAACAGAAACAACCCCCCCATGGCTATTGCATGTTCTTTATTTTAAAGCAACATTTTTTATCTAAATGGTATTTTAAGTCAAATTGTATCAGCCTCCACATATTTTCTCTCTTTTTCTTCTTTATCTGTTTTTGGCAACCTTAAGAGGTAGAAAATTCGTCACAGAAGACTGGACCTTGCCTTTGTTAGAGACCATTTTTCTACTTGTAATTGTGAAAAAAAAAACCCAAAACAAAAAACAGTGAGAAGCAACCAGCAAAACCAAGGCTATCAAACAATAAAACCTTGAAGTACAGAAATTATCTCAAACTATAATACCCAAACCCTCAGCTCTCATGACCTCTCTGCTTTGCAGGGTGCACGTGGGTGAAACCACTTGAATACTGATAATTTTTCAATGTCATCCTAGAGCCCTTGTTTGCTCCTTGACAAAGATAAGTTACCTTGCAGCTCTTCGAGGCAGAATCATAAACCTGTAATCAGGAATGTGATTTGGTTTTGTGCACCCCAGGGAACACGAGGAACTCCCTGGGGTTTGAGTCCTGCCCACTGTGACCCAGGTGGAGCTGCCTGGAATGCAGAGTTTGGGCTGCCCATCCCCTGCAGTGAGGATGAGGTGGAGTTACCCCCTGAGCAGGAGCAGTGCTCACAGGAGCAGTGCAGGACAATTTGTGGAATATTCATGGCATCACAGGATGGTTTGGGTTGGAAGGGAACTTAAATCTCACCTCATTCCACGCCCTGCCACGGGCAGGGACACCTTCCACTAGACCAGGCTGCTCCAAGCCCCATCCAGCCCAGCCTGGAACATTCCCAGGGGAATCCACAACCTCTCTGGACAATCTGTTCCAGTCCCTCACCACCCTTACAGTAAAGAATTTCTTCCCATGATCCCATCTAACCCCACTCTCAGCTCAAAGCCATCCCCCCTTGCCTCTCACCCCACACCTTCATGAAAAGCCCTCTCCATCCTCCTGGTGATTCCCCTTTAGGCACTCCAAGGGGCTCTCAGCTCTCCCCAAAGCCTTCTCCTCCTGCAGAGTAAATTTTGGTTTATTTCCTAGGTTATTGTTGAACTTAAAACCAAACAGCTGTCTGTATTCTGTGCTGCAGGTTTTGGTAGAGGTAGGAATTTAAGGAGACTTTTTCCTCCTGATTCTGACTCTCTGCTATCGTTTTGGGAGTTTCATTTGACAAAGAAAAGGTTGTATTGGCAGGAGCAAAACCTGCCATGAATTGAATTTGCTGTCCAGCTGGTAACTGGGTCTAAAACGCCAGTTTAAGAATTTTAGAATTCCTCTGAGCCTTTTCTTTCTCTTCTTTTCTTCTACAGTCTGGAAACGGGTGGGGGATCGAGTCTAGGAGCAGGCAATTCTCCAGGCAGTGTCTGAAACGGCTCCAGTTCAGAAAAATATAAGCATTTTAGGAAATAATGTCATTTAAGAAGTGAGTCTCATTTCAGGGAAGTTTGTTGCAATTCAGACACCCCTTTTAAGTGAAGAAGTAAGCGAGCTGCATAAATCAAGGAGGTTTTGTTTTGCTAAGCTGAGCTCTTCTATGGACACCTCAGTCCAGGTTTGGGGTGTGATGATTTTAGCCTTGAGGTAATTTGAAAGAAGTTGAGGAGGAAAAATGAAGTTGAGCTATTTTGGCATGCTGAGGCAAAAAAAAAAGAGACAGAAAAGTAGAATAGAAACCCCCCAAGACCTCTGAAAATCCCAGTCTTTTGAAAGTAAAGTGTAATTAAGGACATAAGGATGATTTTAATTTAATTTCACCCTAGGAAACACACTCTATAGCTTTTGTATTTTGGGGAATTATACATAAAATTATTAAGAAAATAAGACAATGTAAATGCTAAAGGATTCAGTGCCTTAAACTCCATGAAATGATAAATCTGAGAGAGGCCCTGTGGCTGGTAATGCCACATGTCACATGCATGCTGTGAAGGTTTAATGTCACTCTCACACTGAGCAGCTCCATTTTATGCAGCACTGTTTAAAAGTGCTCCTTTCTTCCTAATCCCAGCTCCTCTCATCACCCTGTAATGGATTAAAGGACAGTATCATGAAAGGGAGAAGTTTTAATTCCAGCAAATACTGCTGCCAAGGGCTTTTTCCTTCCCAAGTGTGCACAGATGCACCGAGCCCCTTGGAGCAGCTCTGGATGGACAAGGCCACCCTGATTTGCTGCAAAAATCCTGAGACTCAGAGGAACATCTGTGATGAGTCCTCACTGCCAAATACTGCAGAGAGAGCTTCATAAATAAATGGGACAATTATTAAATAACTTTACCGATCAGGTGGACTTCAATTTAATAATAGTTAATGCCTCCTATAAACTAAAAAACAATGGGAGGAGGAAACTGTCCTTGAAAAATGTCATTTGTGCTACAAGTGTGAACCCCTCAGAGGTTATCCCAGGGAGAAATTTGCCAAATGGGAAGTGAGGAGGGCGTTGGGAGGGGAAGGGACATTGAGGATGAAGTCAAATCAGAAAGTTTGTTTTGTGGAAAAAAACCAAAAACTTCGTAGTGGAAGTCAGAGGAGAAAATATCCAAGCTTCCTTTTAGGGCCAGTTTGTGGGTTTAATAGAAAACTAACAAACTAAAAAGTGATTTTGTGGGGATCTAGAAAATGCAAAGTCTGTGAGAAATAGACTGCCAGGTTTGGGGGACATGGGAGCAGGAGAAAGGGTCCAGATGGGTTACAAATCCAAACGCTGCAAGAATCCTGGAGTAAATGAGGATCCAGAGCCAGGTGTGTACCTGCATTAGAATCCTGCTCCTGAATGTCTCACCTGGCACCTGAACACACAGATCAGGCTCATTTCATGATTTTCTGGCATCTTCCCTCTTTACACCTCTGCCATATTCCTGGGAAAGTCTGAGAGATCTGCACAAAACAAAAGCTGATAAAAACTTCATGGGTTTCTTAGCTAATGAACCCAAGCAGGGATCTGATTTTTGCTCATTTAAACTTTTACCTGTGGCACAACTAGAGGCTGTTTCTGTAGGATACAATACTAGCATATACCTCAGTATATACTCAGTAGTAGTATATTATGCTCTGGTATTTTGTTAGTAACATATTTAGCATTAAGAGACAGTTTTCTTTCTTAGAGGGTGAATATTGTTCTATGTATATATGTCCTGTCTGATGTATCCTTAAGAAAAATGTACATTAACAATATATATTTATTCTTGAAATCCTCCTCTGCTAAACCACAAAAAAACCCCAAAATACAAAAAAAAAAAACAACAAAAAAAAACCCCAACGAGGTAAAACACCATTGAACAGTTTGTTTCATTGTTTGCATAACACCTTTTTTTCTCTCCTTTAAAATGAAATGAAAATAATACGAATTTCTGTTCCCAATGTGGCTCAAAGGTGCCACAATTTTTAATGGAGGTGTGTGTGAGCTACACAGCGTGTTCTGAAAGGAAAGGAATGGAAATCTTATTCCCCACCTTGCTTTGTGTACCTTATTCCTGTATGAAAACCCTTTTCCTGGGAAAAATCCATACATGTACAGTTGAATGATCTTAATTCATCACTGCCATTATCTCAGGCAAATAATTTCACATTCTTAACAGATCCACAGTGCATCTTTCCAATTCAGCTGGCTCTTTTAGGAATTCTGCCTCTGTTTGGCAGCAAAATGATTTGCCTCTGAATGACACAGCAAAAGCACCTTGGAAGAAAACCTATTTTTTTTTTTTACTTTTGCCCCAGGAATTATTTTATTGCTGATTAAAACATTCCATGGCACCACGATTAGGCCCAGCTCTTTACATTAACTGGCCTGCAAGTGGGGCCTAATTTTCTGTCTCTGCAGCTGCACTGAGGGAAATTAAACTTTAGAACTCACTTGTGCACTGCATGAGTTGTTTGCTAACACAGAATGACAGCAAAGTGAATTTTTCAGCCCTTCCTTTCCCTGAGAGCCTGGGAACAAGATTGCTTTGGACCTTCTTCAAGCACTCAAATTTAACTTTTTATGTAAAATCTGACTGTTGTCAGGAAAGGCTGCTGCATATTCCTAAGGCATCTCTATAATTACAAATATAAAATTCAGCAGAGCAATAAAAAATCTAGCTTCAGAGTTAAATAAGGTGAATAATTGAGTGGGAAACACAGAGCCCTTACAACCTGCACTGCTGGCACACACTCCTGGGTGTTTATCATTCAGTTTGTCACCTGTAGTGTAAGGGATAACAAAGCCAGGGGTAACACAGGCTGCCTTGGCTTTGGAGTGGGGCTTCCACAAAGGCTGCAAACTGTGCCCAGCCCCTGCGTGCCCAGGGCTGTAAATCTGTGTGGGGCAGGTGGGTGTGGTGGGCACAGTTTGGTGTCACTCCAGTCCCAGGGGCACCCCAGGGCTGGGGTCTGCAGTCCAGGTAAGGCAGGGCAGTGCTCAGCCCAGGTTGGTGCTCTTCCCTTGGGTCACTCCTCGCTCCTGGCCAGGCCAGGCGTGGCTGAGCTGGACAAATGTCCTTCATCCCTCCTTCCAGCTGTCCTGGGGCTGGCTGGGCTCAGCAGGAGATCACCAGGGGGTTGGACAGGGACTGAGGGCTCTGTGCCTGCTCCACAGGCTGCTTGTGCAGCAGTTCACAGGCTGCCAGCTCCTGCTGGAGGGTGTCCAGCACTTCGAACAGCTGGGCTTTGCCTTGGGAAAGAAAATGGCAAACGTTAGCATTTGAACAAAGGAAGGAAGCTGCAGTGTCACAATCACAGCAGGCTCTTTTCTTCATAGGTGCCCTTTCAAGTGGTTATCATAAAATGTCTAAATTTTGACCAAATAATGCATTCCCGTCCATAAAAAACGTGAGCTAATCTGGGTTCAACTGTCTTCTCTGTTTTCCCCTTGCTTCATTCCCTGCCCACTGAGGTCTCATGTACTTGTGTGAACAGACCATTTCATATCACCATTGCCAACCCAACCACCCACTTTGGCTTGTCAGAGAAAAATGTTTGATCAGAAAGACTTGGGAAAGCTGCTTAACTCTCCCCAAGTGCACGGGCAGACAGTGGAAAGCAGAGCTGTGTATGGCAGTGGTGATGCAGAATGGACACAGAGCAGCACGTGGAGTTTTAGGGAGCTGAGCTGTGCTGCTGTTACAAAGGGAGGAACTTTGAGCAGCATCCCTTGGAGTCTGTTCCTGTGCAGGATAACTGGCAGCACCTTCTGGACACTGTGCAGTGGATCTAAATAGTGTCCCCTTCTGTTCTGCCAGGAGAACATCAAACCCATGGCTCAGCTGTGGTTCCTCTCTGTACTGGTGTCCTGGAGCCTGCAGAAGTCTGTCTTTGCCCTCTTTTCTCTGCTGCCTCTGCAGCTGGAGAGCACAGCTTGGCTCTGGGCTGCCTGTGTCCTGGATTGCTGGGCACAAGGAATAACAGGCTCTGAAACTGCAAACCCCAGAAGGGTTCCCATGCTGCTGTCCCTAAATCCCTGTAAATAATATTCTCCAAGACCGAGCCCCCAGGCAACATCTGGTCTTTTCTAATCTCGTCTTTGACTGCTGCCTGCCTATTAAAAGCACCTCCAAGCCATGTGTCCTGGGACAGGATGTTCATTCCTTGGGGGTAAGTACAAATGCTCTGCTAATAGGAACAAAGCAATCAAACCAAAGCCCTGGGGCTGTGATCCCTGCACAGCCCCTGCAGAGGCAGCTCCAGACCACTGGCAAGGGACAGGAGTTTGCAAGTTTAATTTTCACACAAGGATCACGAAGTGCCATTATCAGAGGACTGCAGGTTTGATCTGGTTTCTGTACAGAACTGTTCTGATGGGTAAATCTTGTGCTGCAGCAGAGGAACACAACACACTGGGACAGCAAACCTGAGAAACAGGTGTGCTACATACTTGGTCATTTTTCCACTTTCTTGTATCAATGAAACCCTAAAAACATTTGTAGGATACTGAATTATCCCCCAAAGGCCAAATTTTAATTAAAATTTGACTTAAAAAGCACCCTGGGTGTGGTTTTGATGCATCACAGACTAGAAAGCATCACTTTCTATAGGTGATCAACTTGCAAACTACCTTATTCTCCCCAGCCTGTACCCCAGGATTTGAAATACCCTTTTCCTACCCATCTCTGTATTACCCAGCATGTGTCCCAAAAGGACACTTTTCATGCTTCTTGGTCTTTAGATGTGATTTCTTTTCTTACCAGGTTGGGGGTCACAGCAGGATTCCAAAGTGCTCAGCAGGATTTTCCCCAAGGCTCGCTTAGATATGTTCTTTAAAAAACAAAACACATTATGGCACAAATATGTCCTTCACCACTTGGCAGATATGCAACAGAACCTACGTGCAGGGTATTTGCATTTGGAAACTAAACCAAAATGACACTGAATCCTGATTAACATAAGACTTGATTTTTGCTTTATTTTCAAGCATTTCATCTTAGACCCTGCTCAGACAGCAGTTTGTAGGGGGTTGTAATTCCTTAATATGGCTGTGGAAAGAGAAATAACAATTATTCAGTGGAAAATACAGGATTTTCCAGAGTGTGTGCCTAAACAACTGCAGGTGGCAAGGAGGGTAAGCAGAGCAAAAGCTCTTTGAGTCCTCTGCCAGGTCTGTGGGGAAGGTGAACTGGACCTGGTGGTGTTATTTTAGGAAGGGTCTTCTCAGATCCAGCTGAAGGACAGAGCAAATGTCCTGTGGCAGGGCTGGATCTGAGATGTAATAAACATTAGCCAAAGTGAGAGCACTGTAAAAAGTACTCAGGATTTGGATGGTCTCTCTCAGTGGTGGTTTTACATATGAAATCTGGTGGGACGTTACATTATGTAATAATGTACAAACTCTCCTAATTTGCTGTCAAGCCACTCGTGTGCTTTCTGGGAGATGGTCTTGCAATCAGTTTAATTAGCACTTAGAGAGCCCATATCTGCAGGGACAGGCTGTTCTTGCTATAACTTCAAGAAGTGGAAGTGGAAGGGAGCAATTCTGGGAGGAAGATGCAGGCAGAGCTGGTCCTGCTCCCTGACCCTGGGGCCTCTTCCATCTGCCTGGCTGCCCCAGTGGGGACTGGGGCAGAGTGGGAAGCAGCTTGAGGATTTCATATGGCCTCAGCAGCACAGTGTGAGGTTTTATTAGTCCTGACAGGATGTGTGTGTGCCTTTGGACAGGCACTGCTTGGTGGAAGGTGAATACTGTGAATATTTCAGACACGAAGGTGAATGTGCTGGGGAAGTGACACCTGAACCCACAGGTTCTGATGGGTAAGGTTTCTTTTGTCTTAGGTATATCCCATCAGGATCAACTCTCCTGGGAGTTTTATCTCTTTAATGCTGACTCAGAGTTATATTAGCATGCAGTTACACAAAGGTCCTGTCTAGAAGGAAAAATACTTATTCTGGAATCTTCCTGATTACTCACTCCTTTGTTTTCCTCGTTTGCCCTCAAGTTTGGTTTAGAGGGTAATGAGCTTGAAGATTCAGCTCCAAGGAGATCTCTAGACTTTTAGAAAGCCAGTCAAAGGGGTCTAAAAGCTTTCTGCAATCACCAGGCAGCTCCCAGGGCACACACATGTAAAATTCTGTCCTGCTGTAAAGGATTTTGTACTTCATAGAAGGGATGAACATATCCTTAGTTTGGAAAGGACTACAAAACCCCATTTTCAGTCCCAGGACTGCCTTCTCACCATACCAAGTCTCGGAGTTGTTGGAGAAGCTGCAGAACATCCATGAGCTTCTCTTCCACCAGGGACAGCCGAACCCTCTCTGTCTCCAACATCTGCAGCTCCATCTTCAGCACTTCTGTCTCCTCCACCTTCTGCTGCAGCTCCCCGAGCAAGGGGCCTTTCATCTGCACAAAACACAGCAAACTGAAGGCACTGGAGCTTTTCCTTTCTCGCCCAAGGATTGCAAAGCTGAGTTTTCCCCCTTTTGTGGTAAATGGGGCTCACTCCAGGAGAGTCTCTTGAAGGGAAGTACATTTCTTTAACGTGCTACACAAAGTGAGATATCAGGAGTTGTTAGGAAATCAGTGCTTTGCTCTTGAGTGCAGTGGGAGTTCATTCATCACTGGGTGCAGGCAGGTCATTCAGGGATTTTAAATATTACATGTATTATATATTTTATACTTAAATCCTAGCATTGCTATGCCAGCTTTCTCTCTTTTTGCATTCCTGCTGTCCTATGTAAAGCAAAACTAATTTGTGTGCCCTCACCACAATCATCTCTCTGTCCTGCAGCTCCTACCTAGCAATCATGTGTACATTCAGTGAGACAAGAAGATGTGTCTGTCCCTGGTGCAGTGGGAACCAGGTGAGCAACACCAAGAGGAACAACCTCTCCACTGTTTCTCCTTGCTTTTCTCCAGATATTGGGATGAATATCGTTCATTTCTCATTTGACCCTGTATGGCAGTTCATAAACTAATTGCCTTTTTAATTAAGCTGGCAGCTTGCATGCAAGCTCGTACAGAGAATAATTGTAATTTCTTTGTAACACTACACTCAGCAGCATAGCACTGTTTTTAAACTTCACTCCTGTCCTCCCCATCTATCATCCCCAGGTCACCAGCCTGTCTTCAGGAGGAGCTATTTTTAAGTGTTTGGCTGTTGGAAGTAGAACTTTCTAGACATGACGAATCTCAGAACTCTCTCATCCTCTGGTTTTACAAGCCTCAGACTGCAGCAATTATTAATCAGTATTTGAGAGTGCTGCCCTTCACTTGCCTGCTGAGTCTCTTGCTTGTTAGCCTTGCTGTTATTTATCTGATTTTCCACACTGAGCAGGTACAAACAGAAGCACATACAGCCATGTATAAGGCACTTTTGTCAGCCTCAGAGAAAGTATTGGTGGTTTATTTATTAAGCCAGTATATTTATTTGCAAGGTGCTCGAGAGAGAGCATTTCTCAGTCTTCCTATTTGCTTTCTGTTGATTACAAGGAGTCACCTTTTTGACAGGAATTTTTTATTACTTGTCTATTTTGTAGCAACAAATTCCTCACCTATAACTGCTGGCTAATAAAAGGGCTTAAGAATAAATTTCCTAACAGGCTCAAAATTATTCATCCTACTGCTATTTAATTCATGTCACAGTGAGTTGGCACTATGTCTTCCTCGCCTCCCTGCTTGCCTCTAAATCAAGAGCAACAGATTGCATTTTTCTTCTGGAATTTTGTATTAATCTGTTGATAATGGTGCTTTCCAGACAAGCTGCACAGAACTAATATCCATCAGCAGAGATGAAAAAGAGGGCAGTATGATGCTGCAAAAGAAGACAAGCACCTCAGAATAGGGAAAAAAGGAGAAGAGAACTGGCACCACCTGCAGGTATTTTTATTCTGTAGACTGATGCTAAGCAGTAGAGAAGGAACTTCTGTGTTTCTCTAAAGAATATTGCAAGGATAAATTGCCACTGAATACTGCAAATTGTGTAAGGCAGAAACAGGATTTTAGTCTGGTTTAATTTTTTTTTCCCTAACAAGTAAATGCTTTCATTTAATTTAGTCAAGGGAGAAAATGTTATGAAACACTGTTAAAACACAAAGGATGGCAACATGTAAAGAAGCTGAATATTTTACCCTTGCTTTAAGTATTTCACTGATTCACATAATCAGAACTACTGCAAGCTTTCTGCTTTGTTTAAAGATGGGGTATAAAATCCTGAAGAAGCACAGGAGAAAGCAGACCATTTGTTTCATAGAAAGATTGCTGGCACTTCAACCTGTGCCTGTCAGGGGCTGAAGTCTGCAGAATTTAAATAGTGAGATCACACAGGACTGCTGGGATACAGCACTGGGGCTTTAAATAATGTGGTTATAACCTCTGCTCAAGGGGAGTTGGACATGCTGCTAACCTGAGAACTAATGTTATTCATATTTTATTATTGATATATTATATTAGATTGATATATTTATGATGGAAATATGTCAGTCTAAGCCCAAGAAAAAGAGTAAATAGGATAATTTACTCCAAAACAGGGAGTCTCAGCCAGGCTGAGGGATTTATTGTAAAGTTATTCTGCTCCCAGAGGTGTTGGCCTTAGGATATGGGGGAGTGCTTCATCCACAGCTGGAGAACCTCAGTAAATCAAGGACAGTATTTGAAGGGCCTGGGGTACATCTCATCCTCCAAAGGCAGTTTTGGGCAGGAACCAGAGCAGAAATGCAGGTGTTGGAGGAAAGCAGGAGATGTCTGCGCTGACAAACTACAGCACGACGAGAAACATCAGCAACAGAATGGCCAGAATAAAATACAAACACATATGGATGCAGCTCCCCAAAGATGCATAAACAACTCTTTCACACTCTGCTTGGCACCTGTTACCTCTTCCAGGTTCTTCTCTTGGTGGCCCTTGAGTTCTGGCTGCTCTGTGAGGGGGGAGATTCTCCCCGAGAGCTCCGCAGAGCCCTTCCCGTCAGCGCTGGTGGTCTCCAGGTAGCACAGCAGCTTTCTCCACATCTTGTCATCACAGCTACACACATCATTAAGCAAAAAGAGTTAGTGAGACCTCGCAGTGGAGGTCTGTGTTTGTGAAAACCAGTTTTCCTGTGGAATTCCTGGCAGCACAGGTCCCAAATGAGTGTCTTTGCTGGCACTGATTAGGGCTGGGTGGGAATATCCAGCAGGCTGCTCCCCACGTGCCATACAGGATGGGCAAAAGGCTTCTGACTGCAGCCACAGGTTGTGAAATCATCTTTGCAAAGGGCTCAAATGGCATTAATTAATGAATTAAACTTACCCACTGCCACAGCAAGGGAGCTTGGCCAGGATCTTCTTCACGTGGTCCAGCTGGGGAGCCCGGTCACCTGCCCCCTTCTCCTCCTCCTCGTCCGAGGCAGCCTGGCCCTCCACGGAGCGGAAGAGCTGCTCCTCTGCTGGGAGACAGGGACCCCTCAGCAGCCCCCCAGCAGCCCCAGTTCAACCCTGAGTCTGAGCCAGAAAGACGAGAGAGCTTAAACCCCCAGAGAAACACCAGCCAGGCTCCCCCAGCATCCCTGGGAAGGGGCTGAGGCAGCTGCAGCCAAGATCCTCATTTTAGAAGTCTTGAACATTTCAGTGCTCTCCTGTGGGTAACCTGGAGCTGTTTCACCTCAACTCTCTTCTTTCCTTGAGTTACTCTAGGGTAAGGGTAAGTGTGAAGGATCAGTTGTTGTGGGGAGCAATTACTGTTCAAGTACACAGTTTTTTTTACTTGTTCATGTCTCTGAGTTAGTTTTTCTGCCTAACTAATCTTATTTTACTTGATGGAACATTTTCCCCTATTTTAGAATCTATAACCCCATGATTTATTTGTATGAAAATATTTTGCTAAAAAGCTGTTTGTTCTTGAAATATGGGTAGTGGAATTTTATGTGGGAACTCTGAGCTGGCAAAATGTGTGATTTGGTAAAAACATTTGTAAAAGCATGTTTACTTTCTAAGTCTAACCAGATGAAGAACCTGCTACATTGTTAATTGTATTTACATGTCATTATTTTAACATTCCCAAGCAGCTGCTTGCCAGCTCCAACACGCATCTAAAATCCAATTTTTTGTCACAACAAACAGCTCTCCAGTCTGCAGTAAAGGTGTATTGTAACTCAGAGTTATTGTCAGATAAGTGCTTTTGTGGTCTTTGAACTGGATGTGCCCCAAAAAATATATCAGTGCAGGGAAGCCAAAGTGTGCAATGTTATGGCAGTTGTTGGTGCTACACGTGCTAAACAGTTTAGCACGTGTAGCAGAGCCACGATGTTTCCAAGGAGTGTGGCTGTACAGAATATTAACTGCAAACTGTTTCCTTGGAAATTATTTTTGCTGAGGTCCTGCGCTTTTATTTACAAAGAAATGAAACCTTTATACTTTTTAAGCCAGGAAAAAAAAGTTTTGGTGAAATGACTCATGTGGAAAAAAAGCAGTCTTAAATCATAGCTCTAAGTGATAAGTTCAGTCTTTCATTGAACACAAAATTATGTGGGGAGTGAGCGGTGGAGATCTGGGCTATCAGGTTTTATGTAGGTCTGGGATTTCAAGACTCCCTGGGACTGGTTTGTGGTACGGTGGTTTAACCTCTGTTAGCTTTGGTGCTGCTGGCAGCACAGATGAGGGAGGCAAGGCAGGGTTTGGGGCTGGGCGTGGGGTTGGGTTGGGTTGGTACCGTGGTCGGCGACGCCGGCGGGGGAGCGGCGCTCCCGCGGTGCCACGCACACGGCTGCTCCCTCCTGCTGCTCGGGGCTCTTCTGCTGCCCGAGCTGGCATCGCTCCATTTCTGATCTGCAAAAGAGGGCCAGAGTGAGGCTGACGTGCGGGAAATTTGGAAAACCAACAAGTGCCCAGCATGGCTTTGGTGGGATGCAGCTGCTGAAGAACGGGGCTATCGACCCTGAGGGCTGCCTGAGGTGACCTCCCTGACAACCAAAGGAAAGTGGATTTCAGCTGTCCTTTCATAAGAAGAGCTGAACAGTGCCTGTAACTTTTAGGTCAGGTAAAAAGACCTCTAGAAAACATCTGTGGAGTAGCCTACTGCGGCCACAGGTACCTACACCCAGTCCCGTGGGCTCAGAAATGTCAGGGAGCTGGATCCATGTCTTGTGAGCCCTGGGATGAAGCAGAGTCAGAGCCTGAGCAGACAAAAAGAATGATCCAGAAATGGTGGCACACCTGGAAACCAGGGACTTGTAGGTGAGAAGCATCTCAGAATGGGCATCAGCATTGCTGATAGCCTCCTTTGGAACTGTCTTTGTCTGAGGTCCATGAGAGGATATCACATTAATGTGTTTTAAAGGAATGGCTTTGAAGGGATGGGACACAGATCAAATAATGTCACTGAGGAACAGGAGTCTTCAAAGGTGCCAAATTCCCTCCAAATTCTTCTGTAGATTAGTTTTGGTCTGGCGAATATTGAGTATTTCCTTTATTTAACACATTAAATAGCAAAAAATGAGAGCTAAACCACTTAGCAGGTGGGTCCTGCTGGCACAAGTTGTATAACGTGAGCTTTCTGTACAAATCTTGTGCTTCCTGCCAGTAAATCCAGCTGCAGCTGGGAGGGGACTTTGGCTGCAGGGACAGAGCAGCTGAGGCTATGCTGGACACCAGAATTGCAGAGCTTTTGTTCAACTCATCTGCTCCTGAGGAGCCACACCAATGGTAGTTCCCTTATTGCCTGTGAAACTGTAAGGAGTAAACAAGATCATGAATTTAACAACAGAAGTCACTATTTGAAAACATCTGTAGGGGAGAAGCTGAGCTGAACCTTGCTGAGAAGCCAGCACTTACTTTACCCCCTTGAGTAGGGCTGACTGCATTAAAATCTACAATGACTTACTTAATTTGCAATTTTTGGCGTTATTCAGCTTAGCAACAACTGAATTTCCTGTAAAGCCAGGGGAAATAGCAATCCCCAGAAAGGAGCCTGGACTGTCATCAGTTCTGGAAAAAATAATTCTGGAGTAGTGCACAAATAAAATGCACTGTAAAGCCTGGACATTCAGAGTGGGGTCTCTGAGAAGCATCACAGAGCTTCAGAGCTCTGGACAGCTACTGGGGGATATTCCCTTCACAGGATACTGCATTTTACTTTCCTGCAGTGTGCTGACTTTCTGGTACTCTACAGGAATCCTTTACAATTTCTTGAGCACCGTAGTTGGCGTCTGAGCAGATTGTTCTCAGTTTTGAGCTGCAGTATAACTTAGATTGTTTGGGTTTCAGATTCTAGAGTTAGTTCACATAACACAGATGCTGATATTTCAGTGAATATTTATTACAGTGGTTAAGATTTTAACCTATAAAACACAGAGGATTTTCAAGTACCATGAAAACCTTTTCCAGCAGGTGTGGGTGAAGGGGATTCGAGGAAGAGCTGGAAACAGGAATCTTCACTGCTTCTCAAACAGAAGTTTAATTCTTTCCTCATTGCTATTCATACAGCATCCAATGGGTCTCCATAAATGAGAAGAAGGATGAATAAACAGCACATTTGTTTGGGGCAAAGATCAGAGGGGGAAGCGGCGCTGGAGGTGCCTGGGAAGGTTTGTGTGGGGTGAGAGTTGCAAGGCTTCCATGGAGACAGGGAAACAGCCCCCATTCATCCCAGAGCCTTTGTCCCCAGCATAATGGACAGCAACACTGAAGAGAGGAGAGTTTGCAAAGCACTGGACCTCAAAGTAATGCCCATGACTAATTGGCTTTTAATTGGCTCTGCTGTATTGTTATGGAAACATCGAGCTGCAGGAAAACCCACCTGCTTCTGGTGCTGGGCAAATCTTGGGCTTAAATAATTCCTGACTGATCAGAAAATAACTCTGAGGAATTATTAACTTGTCATTCATAGACCTTTAACTCATCTCTTTTAGAGACTTCCTCGGAGCAGATCAAACAGTTGTGTGTGTACATTGCCTTGAGTGTAGTTATACTCAGAGCTATACTTTATTTTCAAAGTGTAGGACTTGTGGTTTTTAACCAAAATGAGGTGTGATTTTTTATTTTTGTACTATTTTACCTAAGCTGTCAGAGTTCAGGGAACTCAGAATGGTTTCAGATTTGGCTTATTCCCTGCGGGAATTAGAGACTTCAGGTGTGCACATTTTTGAATTATTTATGACTTTTCATTTACTGTTGAGATTATGTTTTCATGCTGGAGCTGAGTGTCTGTGTGGGTTTTCTGAATACATCTGTCTCTGGTTGGTGCTGTGAGCTCCTCTCCAACAGAAATCCTATGAATGAACTTTCTATGATCAATCCAGATGCTTCATCTCAGCTTTTAAATCTGTCAGGCATTACAGATAAATGTTTAAAAGCAGGAATTTTTAGTGGCTATAATAAATATCACTAAATATCCTGGCTTTATATGGGCAGTTATAAAGTATAGTTGTAACTTCAACTATAATGGTTACAGTTCTGGGAGGTTTCCTGTTCTTGGCTGATGATTTTCATTTTCTTGCCAAAATCACCAGCCCCTAGAAAAAAATCATTTAAGTGTTGGCCATGTGTTTTCTTGCAAACCTTTCCATCTCCCTGCGTGTTGTATACAAGCAGGCACATCCTGGAATGGTGCTGTCACACACAGCAGGACTGTGCCTTGCTGTCCTTCCTGTGGTGACTTGGAACACTTTGGAGAGAGCACAAACCTTTGTGCACATATTATGAAATGACATTGTTTGAGATCAGCTTTCAGCCCAGTCCATAAGGAATAGCAACAGAGGCATGTGGAAGCAAACACAGCCTCACCCCCACACGCCCATGCCAGAATTGCCTGGATACATTCTGTTTGTCCTTCCTGCTTTTCAAACTCAGATTTTGAGAATTCTGTCCCTCCTGGTGTCCTGACTTGGATTTTACAGAAAGATGCTCGAAAGCCTACAATCAAAAATTAATAGCTAAAATACTGTGGGTGTTCTGAGCACTGACAGCTCTAACCAAGGCACTCGACATCAGTCATCGAAGCCAGAGAAAGCAGAGCTGTGCTCCTGTGGGCCATTTCCCTCTGCCATGGCTTGTGTAACAACCCTCACCCTCGTGTGTTCCTTCACGTAGACGTGTGCTGTTTAATCCCCGGGAATCCTTCCCTTATCTCCTGGGTGCTGCAGTGTATGTCAGTAAAAATTAAACATCCAGGGAGCCTTTTAGTGTCTTCAGAAGTGTCCTTCCTAACAGACTACTTAACAGCTCGGTGAAGATCCTACAGAATTCCACTCTGAAAGCTGAAAAATGTGCCAAAGCTCTTTTTGATGTCTGTAAAACCACAGCTATCCCTGAGCGTGGTACAGACTCCGAGAGCTCCTACTTAGAGGCACGGAATTCCCTCAGGATTTACTTCAGCACCTCACAGATCTAGAGCCTCGTGGATCTGGAGTGACAGGAGAGAAAGATGGCTCACTTAACAGCAAACACTGTGCCTTCAGCTGGCTGTGAGTTATTTCTGACCAGGTCTTCCTAAGCATTTGGGAAAATCCGACAGGAATGTGTGAGGGGAGCATCAGCTCTGCATCCGAGCTGGGTATCTCTTAGGAGCTGAGTGAAGGGTTTTTGTGGCTGCAGGCTCCCCAGGAGAGCTGTGCTGGGGTTTTGTCTGTGCAGAGGGAAAAGGAGGCACTGGGAGAGCTGAGCTGAGGTGTCAGAGTCAGCAGCTGCCTGCTGGGGACGTGGGGAAGGCGCAGCTTCCACTCCTCAGGTCCTGCATCAGGAAGCAACAACAATTACCTCACCCCGTTGTGTCTGCTGCTTTGCAAAAACATCCTCAGAGCTTCAGAGAGTGCTCTTCTCCACCAGAGAGTCTGGAATTCTGCATGTTCCTTCAATCCAAGCTCCCTGCCTGCTATCTTGATGCCTTTTGAAAGTTTTAAGTTTCCTGAGAGCAGCCTGTCCTTTGCCTTCTTGAAGTATTGTTCTGGTAGGTGACTGAAAAGTAACTCCTGAACTGATGCACAGAACTCAGAATATTCCGAGTTGAAAGGAATTCCCAAGGCTCAGTCTTAAGTGAACGGCCCACAGCTGGATCAAATCCACAATCTTGGCATTATTAACACCATGCTCTGACCAACTGAGCCAATCTCAGGGTCAATTATTTTCCTTTGCAACTATTCTTAAGTTATTTGCCAGCTCCCAGAGACCAGAAAATGCTGCCCAGTGATTCTGCATTTATTAGGATCCTACCTGTGCTCTGGCAGCAGTTCTAGCAGCCTCTATTTTGTCTTTTGTTGGTGATATGGTTGAATAAGACACGTTATTGGGAGGTCAAAAAGCCACGCTCAGGAGTGTAATGTGACCATCTGTAGCTGCTCCCTGGCTGTAAGAACTGATTTCTGCCAGTGTTCAGCACTCTGGCTCACTTCCCTTCTCCATGGCTGGACCTCTGCTTGTCTCAGCAGCACCTCCCATTTCTTTGATGAACCCCAGTCCAGGCAGGTTTGCGTTGTATTCACCACCATATTCACTTCAACTTACCTAAGTTTAAATTTACATAGACTCTTTCCTAGCAGAACACTTAAGCAGGTGCATAATTTTAGCCAATCTCATTGACATAAACCCAGTTTAATTAGAGTTTAGCTCTAATTATGTGGCCATCACAGGCTGCGGCGCAGAGCTACTAAATGAGGTGAAGGAGGGAGATGGTCATAGTTATAGGAAAATTCCTCATGGGGAAGTTGGGTAAACAGGATTTGTGTTTTCAAAGTCAGTAATATTTTAACAAAAGCCTTTGGCTGTTTGCTTCTCCCTCTTCTAAAAAAAAACCAAAAATGAGGCCAATGCTTAATTGCAATTTTCCCCTCATTACTGGAGCCTCTCCATGCAGGATCCCAGCTGTGTGTGAGGGGCTGCAGCTCTTTTGGGGGGGACACATCGTGCTCCCCATCACAAGCAGCTCCTGCCCTCCCCAGGAGCCCCACAGGGGGCAAAGACCCTTCCTTTGGACACTCTCACAGGTATTTAGAAACAGATACTTCCTCTTGTTTTCAGAGAGCTTCCTCAATAGATTTCCACAGGAAAAGGGGGAAATCTGTACGAAAAACAGGAAGCAGTTCTCAGAAGCTTTCTGTGATCAGCACTAGGAGGAAGACTTAAAATAAATGTGGTTGTTTGAAGCAGTAGGTGATACCAATTGTGTTATCTGTCTTATGTAAAAACAGTGATTAAATGTAACATCATAGGGGTGAAGCAGAATTAAAAACCTCGGGTGTTTATAAAATATATTTAGCTTTTCATTGTAGTTGGCAGTATGTGACCAGCACTGAAACTTCTGTAACCAGGTTTTTACACCATATTTTCTCTTTTTACTTTACTGCCCTCGGCAACCCTTTTGGAAAACTTCCCACCTGTCTCAGTCTTGGATGGGATCCCAAACTTTCTAATGCTGATTCTGTTCCTCTTGCCCCCAATATAAGACTTCATGTTTTCCCTTGGCTTTTTTGCCTTCTATAATTCAGTTTGAAATCCTGAGATTTATACATTAGAAGGGAAGACAGGTCAGGATAAAATTTGACAAAATCTGACATGCAGAAATATTTGTTAATCAAAAGCTTCTAGAGGTTTTGCAATGATCCTTTCTGATCCATCTTCAAACTCCCACAAAGTCCTAGATGTTATGGAGTTGTTCTAGATTTTACTGTGGGCACTGAAAAGGGAGGGGGAATTTTTAACTCTCCACCTTAAAAGCAACTATAGTCACACTAGGAAAATGTTCCAGTTCATCTCTGGCTGCATTGGGAATCTTCTTAGGCTGTGGAGTGTTAGGTAGGTGACACAGGCCCATCTAAAATGGAGACAGAGCATTTGGAATGACAATGCTGAGGGGAGAAGCTCTTACATTTGTAATTTCTTCAAAGGAAATGTGACCTTACTTTTACTGTCACTTTCTTCATTTCATAAAGCCAAACATCAGAAAGAAGAAGATTTGGCCTCCACAGTATGTTGTTTGCATTTGAGAACTTAGGGATAATATATTCTGTGCTCATTTCTGATACAGAAAATGGCAAAAAATGAAAGCAGAGGACGTTCTGAGTTCCACTGCTAGGCTTTAGTAATTAGACTTACTGTGTTTCAAGAGATATATGAAATAAAAGCTCAAAATCCTCACAAAGCAAAAGGATATGAAACAGAATCTCTTTTATCCACTCCACTCAGCTGGCAATGCTGCTGGTTGAATTTTTAAAGGCGTACCAGCAACACCCCGGAATTTCACAGAAACATTTCATATTGTACTTTTTGTACTTTTTGTAGCTTCCATCAGAGCGAGTGCAGGAGGCTTTGGAGATCTGAGAGGGTCCCTTTGAGGTCAGAGCACAAACAGGAGTGATGTGCTGCAGAGTTCTGGGCTCCTTTCAGCTCAGTCCCACAGGAAAGCCTGATGGGTTTGGTCTGCTGCTCGAGCTAAAACTATTGGAAGCCCTGGTGTTTGTCAAGAGACTGTTTCATCTGAGAGAGACTTAAAACAACAGCAGCAGGGCTTTGGAGTGAATCTAGATATTTCTTGGTTTTGGTTTTCTGTAGATACCTTAAACAACTAAATGGGGAAAAAAAAAATCAGTTGTTGCAGTGTTAAGCCTGAGATGTATCAGCAGAGCGGCCTTCTCTCTCCAAACCATCACTTATGGTTCTTCAAAATGCTCCTGATTGTTGTGAGTCCAGTCAGCAATCTTTCACTGTAGGAATGTTTGCTGCCCTGTGATGTGCCATGGGGCTCAGGAACTGAGAGAGGCCCTAACAGCACCCTGAGAGCATTTCCACACCTGCAGCCATCAGCCTGGCAAGAACAGCTGAAGGTGGCATCTACCATGCTCTGCCTGCCTTTCGGGCTGGGAATTCCTCAAACAGGGCAGAGTAAATGAAACATCGTGTATCTGGAGGGTCATTAAAGAAAGCTGCTGGCAGTAAGCTGAGCCAGCTGCAGGTTTATGTTCTCCAAGGATTAATGACAGCATCCCACGAGCACGCACGAGTCTGCTTTGCATTAGCAGAGGCTCACTGAACTGCACTGATCCTGCCCAGAGCTGGGCGAGTCAGGGTTAATACTGCTTATTTTCAGGGCTCTCATCCCTCTGGGAACAGAAAGGATCTTACTTTCAGTTGTGAGGGCCACTATTAATGCTGCTTTGAGAAGTGACAGGCTCCAGATCTGATGAAGGGCCAAAGCCAGAAAAAAACCCCAACTGTTGCATAGATTAGATTTTCTAGCAGAAACATTTGTTTAAAATGCCAGCTCATTCCCAGATCTCCAGTTAAAACCCAAACACATCATTAAGAACAGAAATCAAGGATATTCCACATGCAGATCTGTTTCAGATGCCTTTTCACCACATCATGCCCCAGTGCCTCACGCAGCCTCCAAGTGTGAGTACCAGAGAGGACCAAGAGCATCTCGTGGTGAGAGTGCTGGCACCTGCTTCAAGCACTGTCATTCACACACATTTATCAGAATAATGGGAATTCAGGCCCTTGGGTCCACAGTGGTGTAGGGGAGACACCATGTGAGTTCCCAATATCCCTTAAAGCCTCTGTTTACTTCCGTTTCTACAAAGGCCATGCAGCATCAAAGGTGACTCCAGAGTGTATTGCTGGTGCTTGGGAGAGGGTTTAACAAACCCTGGCCTTCAGCAGAGCTTCCAGGCCTGCCTTTATTCCAAAGGAGTTCCTTGTATCCAGCCCTTTTGTCAGGCCCAGTCAATGGGATTCTGTGGAGATCTTTCACGGGCTGTGTTTTCCCACCAAGACTGAGCAAGATTCTAGGAAATACTTTTTTCTGGCCATGTGCAATTTGAGACAGACAGTCTGCTCTTACTCCATTGAATATTCTAAATTTCCTGATGCAATTGCTGTTAAACAAGAGCTGCTTCTCTCCTGTGTCTGCTCTGTGCTGCTGGTTGGGACTGACCCATGGCTACAGATGGAGACACTAGCAGGATTGTTCCCTGAGTCTTCCCTTCCTTGGTAACCCAGCAGAGCCATCACATCTGAAGTTCTGGGGTCTGTTACTTCTGCAAGAAGTGTATTTGTTTCCAAAACCAGGGAAGAGAGTCCACAGTACTGGTGCTGCTCTCGTTGACTCCTCATGTCACTACGTCATTGCAGAAGAAAATGTGGAAAAATCTCAACATCCACAAGATGCCAGCTCGAAAGATATTTACTGTGCAATCATTGCAAGCCTTCCAAGGATTCAGCACCTGCAACTCTTCACAGTTGTTAGGTTCTGCCTGTTTTAGTTTTAAGTAATAATTACAGTGATTGTACTGCCTCTGGCAGGTGCATCTCCCATGGACCCTTTGGATTTTCTCACTTCCCGCGGCTGATGGAGATCTGAGACCTCCTTGTTCTTGTGCCCGAGGGCTGCAGGTGCCAGCAGGACCTGAGGCTGATTGACACCTCTACAAACTACCCCTGATGCTCCCCAAGAAATTCCCTAAACCCTGTAAGAGCTGCTGAAATCAGAGTAACATCATTTCGAGACAACACATTTGACTTTTCTTCTACAAGATGTATAAAACCCAAATCAGATCTTACAATCTGCCAGTGCAGACCTCAGCCTGCCTTCAGACCCATCCCAGGGGGTCATTTCCTGGGCAATCACTCTGGAATCCACATTTAGGCTGCTTTAATCAAATTCTTTTTCATTCCCTGTGGGTCTGTGACCATTTGGAAAGTGCTCTAAGGATTAATTTTAGCATCATATACAAAACCTACCAAAAAACCACATAAATTTTAGCAGAGCAGCATGTGCAATTATGTATTTGTACTTATTATGTATTGTACTCAGCATAGCATCAATAACAATGGAAAAAAGTTCCTTAAATTAAAAGCTCGAAACAGCCCATAAAGAAAAATTTCTCCTGTCCCCTGGTGAGGATTAGACCTGCAACTTTGAAAACTGGTTTATTTTTATAAAATGAATTTCCTGAAGAGGAAAACTACAATGCCATGTTTAAAAACCTGATGAATTCTTCTCGTAGAATAGAACAGTTCAGTGGAAGGGACTGGCAGCCATCAACCAGTCCAAGTGTAACTCTTCTAAATCAGTGTTTGCTTTTTAAATTGTCTGTATTTGACATCCATGATGGAGTTCTCCAGAATTCATTGCACTCAGCCTTCTCCATGACATACATTGATGTGAAGAGATTTTAAATGAGATTTTTCTGAATAATCTAACCAGATAATTTCATCATGCTCCTTTATCATATAGACATTTCTCTAGCACTAAAATATTCAGGATTTTATATCTGTAAATATTATATATCTTAAATATTCTGTATTTTATATCTTTGGTTCTGGCAAGGACAGTGTAACCTCTATAAAAACAGATTTCTGAAGTAACAAATGTGAATGTCAATTCAAAATATTCCTAAATCCTGGCCAGGGTGGGACAGTACAAAGTAATAAGATCTATTACACAAAGTTACTTTCTCATTTTGACACTTAAACCAGCAGTTATTTTTCTGGTGACATGAGCTGTTACAATAATTGAAATAATCTGACAGTATAGTCTGAGTGGTTGTAGAATAGGTATCAATGAAAGCCACTGCTGTGGGAGCAGTGGCACTGCTGAAAATCCAGCTCCTTGTATTCCTAAGCAGTGCTGGTGGGGGAAGTTTGGGATGAGTTTAGGATGATTTGCTCCTGTTGAAGTGAATACTGCAGTTAATAACTCCTTTTGTGTCATCTGCTTAAGCTTTGTGTTTTACAGCACAGCTCTCCTGTCTGGTTCTTCTCCATTTGTGGAGTCAGGTTATTCTTATATCCTCAGAGGGGTTTTGAAGGAAGAGAGGGTTCCCCATTAATACTTCATTCCTTTTCTCAATGAGATAAAATGTGGTATTTCTATCTCAGGACTACCTGGACTAGAAATAAGAAAAATCCCTCTTTCCAGGGTTATAAACACCATTTTCTCTCCCTGACAGTCCCAAGAGGGTGTGAGAAACCAAGTTAGAGCTGCCTTTGTGGGCAGAGAGAGGCGAGGCACTTGGATATGAATGCTATCACACAGATGATTGAACAGAATCTTTAATATTGGATATACATGCACGTACCAAGCAGCTTGGAGTGAAGTGAGCAAATGTGCACAGAGAAATACCAGTGCACATCTGTGCCAGCCAGCTGCAAACAGCACAAAGGCCAAGGGAACTGAAATATTAAAGCACATATTCCATTTCTGATAAAAACACAGTATTCTGAAAATGCCCTGCTTGCCCCCAGGGCTCAGCCTGTGTTGAGAACTTCTGGGCCAACACTCCTACAAATGATGTTTTTCAATTAGGTGGGGAAATATTTGCTGTGCCAGCATGTCAGAAACACTAAGCCTAGCTTTTCAGGTTAGATTTTGCTGTAGGCAGGAGGGGCTGAAAAGGCTCCTTGCAATATTGGTGTGGCTGTCTCTCACACAAAGGCTGACATCTCCATTGAAAGGCCCGTGCTGGTTCCCAGCCCAGCAGGGATCCCTGGGCTCTGAATGGAGATTAAATAAGTGATTGCAGGCTGGACAATAGGCATCCGCCAGGACACGGCCAGAAAGGGAAAGCCTGACCTAAAGGCAGGGACTTGTGCAGGGTTTTGTCACACCAGATTTGGGCTGGGCTCTTCAGCCACCTAATCCTGTATCCTACTCATTATGCTCCAGAAGGAGAAGCTTGTGAGGGGTGTGCAAGAAATCTGTGAGAGGTTCCTAATGGGGAAGTTTGGGCTAAAGCTGAGAGTCAGAGATTTTTCCCAAATTTGAGATAATATTTATCACTGTAGCTCAGAAATTCTCCTTACCAGAGGAGCAGTTAATCCATTTGAAATCCTGCTAATCTCCAGCTATCAGAGGTATTTGTGCATCTGAATGAGAGGGGGTTGTTACAAAAGAATTAAACAGCATCTCTAAGCTTGGAGGTCATTTTAAAGGTGACTGTAGGAGCAGTAACTGATGTGGGTAATAGCTGCCCTCTTCTGTGGTCACTAAAATCGCTTTTTAGAAGGGGAAACTGATGTGAAGGGACAGCATCCAAAGCTGTGGTCTGGAGTGTGAGTCAGGGCTCACCTTAGAGCATGGGAGCTCTGAGATTACAGCTGGGAGGTGAGCTTGATTCTCAGAGCTGTGACCTTGCACTCCTGCAGATGAAGCCAAGGCAATGTTAGAAACTCAAACTCTTATTTTGTTATTTTATGTATATCAAGGGCTCAAAGACAATACCTAGAGATACATTTCCCCTGCTCTTCATGAATCTGGTGCATCCTTAGTCCTTCCCTGGCCTTTCACTGCAGTATTTCAGTAATTTCCATGGTAACTCAAGTGGAGTCATCTTTCTATTTAGTACTTGCTAAGTGGTTGTTTGGGTTTTTTTAATTGATATTTTAGTTGCTTGTTTAATCTGTGTAACCTTTCCTCAAGCTCAGCACTGTGCAGGAAGGTGCTCCAAGCTGGTGGACCCACTGGGTGAGACTAATTTTGTTTTCTGTCTGCTTTGGACCTGTGTCTGTTTTCATGAGCTGACTCACAGTTCCTATGCTGAGAGACTGAACAATTCTCCCCTATTCATCTTCTGGATGAAAATTTTACAGACTCATTTCACACCTCTCCAAAGCTATCTCTCTTCCACGTCTGCAAGTGGCTAAAATAATTTCCATGCCTTTTTTTCACACTTGTTACCTTTTCTAGGCCTCTTCCAGTTTAATTGGTTTCCGTGGAAGGATCATGAATTTCCTTGCTCTGATACAGGTGTTCTGTGAATGTGCATAATTATTTTCTTTGTATTGTTCTGTTCCCTTTGTAATACATTTTAATATTTTATTTGCTATCCTCCCTGCAGCTTAATAACTGAACAGATACATTCCTAGAGTTATAATGCTCAAAGATATAATTCTTCAGCAGCTGTAGTAAACTCAGTTTATTACTGTATCTGTTTCACTGAAGCTGAAGGTATTGTTGGGGTTGGTTGTTTTTTTTAGCCCCCAAAATGAATCTGATTTCATTTATTTGGTACCTGCCACCATCCCATCACTCAGTGTCCTAGGATTATTCTGCAATTTGTCACAGTTGATCCTGGTTTTTCATATCTTGACTAACTGAGGAATTTAAAAATCTTTATTTCCAGTATTATTTCACCTAAAAATCAAATGAGAATCACAATATTGTAGGTCTCCTTACCATGTGATATAAAGCAGATTTCTCTAACTAAAATACAGCCCAAACTAAACATGTTTCCAGACTACCAGTAGTGGTTGAAATTAGGATAAAGCCAAAGTCAGGTATCCATCTCCCCCTCAGTGGATATTCTGATCTGAATCCAAGCTTTGTGATTCAAATGAACTTTTAGTGGAGACATGAATCAAATTACTGAGCTGGAACTTCACTGCTTTTAGTTGCAGAGATTGGTTCAGACTCATCTCTGAATGATGGTCTCTTCTGCAGGGTTTAATGAGAGAGAAACAATCTGATATATCCTGGGGTTTAACATCAGACAGGGTGCAGCTTTTTAAGCACAATTTAATCTTCTAAAATATAAAATCTAGAATGCATTTACAATGCACTTCATCCACTAAGTAAATTACCAGTGTGTGCAGGTGAATTTGTGTAATCAAGGAAGGAGGAGAAGCCCTTTCAATTTAAGGATACACAATCTAAGCCACATAAGCTTTTTTACACCTGTTTTATAGCACTCACCTCTGACCTGACACTTTATATATTATATTCTGGGCCAGATCATGGGCTTACAGTTTCATTTATGAAGTAATGGAACAAATAAAGCATTTTTGTAAAGCTTGGCATGGCAGCAGCGTATGTTCCCAGAGCCCTGGGAGCACTTTTGTCACTGAAAAGTTGCTTCATTCTAAGCATGGTTAAAATGCAAACCAAAATCCAAAAGCATTGGTTTGCTAACCTTCACCAAAAATAATAAACCCCTGAAAGTGAACTCGAGTCTGTGCAAGTTGAGCTGATGGATGGTTCATAAACCTGCTTTTAAAAACAATGCAGTGCCTTCTTTTCTGTCTGCACTTCAGCAGCTCTCCCAGCTCACATTCATCTTGCCCATTGTGAGCTGTTATAACACAGAACTCAATTAAAAATAGCCGTTTCAATTTTATTTTGAGCCTTTCTGCAGGCTGCCTGAGGACATTCAGGTGCCCATGACAAGGACACCCCTGGAGCACAGGTGACATCCACACCTGGCTGGTGGTGTTCTCCACACAGGAGCCTCCCGGGCAGGATGAGGGCTGGAAAAGGGAGGGATTTCTCTGCCCACCGTGCAGGCTGTGCAGACAGCAGCCTCTGCCCCAGGAACTGGAGGAACCCAGAGATGAGCTGTGCCTGCCTGGCCCTGTCCATCCCCAGTCCCCACGTTTGTTCCGTGCAGCTCCATCCCTCACCCGCACGCTTTGATCTGAGCTCCCGGTCCCCGGGTCAGAAAAAGGCTGGCGAGGGAGGAAGGATGAAAGAAGGTGATGCTTTGACAGCTCCTTTCTCATGGTAAGGAGCAGAGCTGCCCCTTCTCCCCCCTCTGCTCTCCACGGCCTTTTCTTTCTTTAGAGAAGGGAAGAATTCAGCTCTCTGCCTTCCAGGCACTGACCGGACAAACTGGAGGGCTCAGGGTGTTTTGTGGGCTCTGCCCATGGAGTCATTGCTCTGTTTAGGGGTTATTTGCTGTTTGTTTCCTGGATATAATGACAGGTAAATGTGGATTAATAGAATTAAAGGCTTGGCTTGAGGACATGAGGTAGCAAAGCATCAATTACTTCCTGGTGATTTCTGCTCCGTGAGTCATGTTCGCTCAGGAAACAGAGATCCATTATTTTAACTGGTCCATGGGAATCTGCCACAGGAAAGCTCCCTCTGCTTGGAAGGGGAAGGAATAAATGCTGCCTTTCCAGCATTAATAATTTTTTGTTCTAAAAACAACAGCATTTGATACAGAGGTAATTTGGATTATAAGCAAGGTGCACCCTAACTAGGAGAAAATGCTTGTTTGATGCAAGATATTGCTGCTTGCAGAAGCAGGGCTTTAACTGGTAAGGCTGCAATTTAAGCATAAATGACTTTGAATACTTCAAAACAAGTGCCAAGCCTTAGGGATTGACAGTCCCTCAATTTTATAAACAGTACAGGTCTAAACTCTAAGGATCTTAGATCCTTAATGATGGGGTTTTGATGTAAAATCAAAGCTTAGATAATTCATATCCTGCATAGTATTTACCTCAAAAGCTTTGTACTTATTTAATTTTCAAGCTTCCTATTTTTAAATGCATTTGATGCATCCTTTGGAAACTGTAAATCATGATGAACAAAAACCCCCAAACGAAAGAGAGCAAAGCAGGCGGGGAACAAGGGGAGAGGGAGGAAAGCAGCAAAGTGTAAGATTGACACCACGGGAATAAACCTGGTGTATAATTCTGCTGTAGAGAGATTGATCACAGCTTTTCTGAGAGATCCCAACCCCTGGCTCCACTGAAAGGTCTTTTGTTCAAAGTCACTGCATTTACCCAGGAATATCCTGCCAGTGGTGGGAATATTTCACAGCTGGAAGGCTTCTGAAAAACCTGTCACATCCCAGCCAGGGCTCCAGAAGCACAGACACAGTTTTACTGGCAAAACAAACAAAGAACATTCTTATTCTTGGTTTTCTTATTCTTTTTTCCCTGCTGAAGGATTTGTCCCTGGGGAATGTGGACAGCACTGGAAATTAAGCAGAGCCATGTACATTCATTAATGGAAACACAGACCTTTCACACTACGGACCAGCTTCTCTCCCAACTTTTGCTTATAACAGTTTGAATATCTTCCTTTTTTTTTTTTTTTTTTTTTTTTTTTTTTTTTTTNTTTTTTTTTTTTTTTTGTTGTTTGTTGTTTGGTTGAATTAGAAATCTGAGGAAAAAAATATTTTGCAACTAAGGAAACTGCCTCTTCAACATGAAACCAAAGTGAAGTATTTAGGGTTTGTTTTTTTTTTTTATCATAAAGTGGTACTTTGAAATTTGATTTATTAATGTCACTCAGATAATGTCAGGGGGCTCATGGGTGACAACAGAGTGATGCCCCACAAAACACAGGTGTACCCTCGTTGGAAATGCCACCCTTGCCTGTTTGCTGGCACAGAAATGGGTAGCAAAACTTCCTCTTCTGCAATTTTCACAAGCATCGGTTTTGCTCTGATTGCTCCTGTTTCTGCCTCGTGTCATTTTGTGCCAAGCAGTGCCCCTTAGATCTACCAGCTCCAGGAGAGTGAAAATGCTGTAGTCAGAGCTTGGCTGAAACCTGCCAAAGCTGTGCTTTAAACTTGGCTGACCTCACCCTGTGCAGCCCCAGATACTTTTATGCCGTGTGAACTCACGCCAAGGACGTGTGACGGGGTCAAGTACAGAGAGTAAAAGCAGAGCAGATGTGCAGGGAGCACCAGATTTTTCAGTCTTATGATTAATGGGACACCATGAACCCGCCCTGAAATGTTCTGCTGTGAGCAGAGGCTCTGCACAAAACAAAGCACAGGGCCTGATTTTGATTCTGGAGATTTATTGAAAGGTTTGGGGTCTTTCCACTGAAATCTGACTCCCAACACTCGGCACCTCTGTTCCTGAAAGGGAGGATGGGTGCTGTGATGGCAATTAGCACTTCAGGCTCAGGCAGCCTTCAGGGAATCTTCTTCTCCTCAAACAAGGAGGACCTGCAACCCACAGTCAGTCACAGCCTCTACACCTTATTCTTCAACTGGTTTAAGAACAGCGCTGTGAAGGCTGAAGTTGTTCCACAGAAGTAACTTCCTAATGCTCAAAGATTACATTTGGCATTTATTTATTTTGGCCAACCATTTATTTTTTTATAGAGTACATTCCTATGTGCAGTGGTGCACAGAACACAGGCAGATCCTGGGATACAAATACCTGCAGTAATGGTCAAGTTTCAGCCCATGCTTTATGTTTTCAGTCTCTGAAGTTGAGCTTTAACTTTGTGATCCCTTAAGGCCACACATACCTATTCATTTTTATCAGAATTTGCCGAATTTTCAGATGGGTATTATGACAAGCTATAAAAATGTGTAAAAATTCTTTTTTCAGAGACCAGGCATGGTCTCTGAGCTAAAGCCAGTCTCTTGAGGCATTTTACAGCTTTCAGGTTTGCTTGATTTGAGCACACAGATTAGGTTTCACATCTGGAATTGTGAAAATATCATAGAATTAGAGAGTGGTTTGGGTTGGAAGGGACCTTGAAGTTACTCTTTAGATCTTTAGGTGTTCGTAAAGATCCCCTGCCACAGGGGAGGTGGAACTAGGTATACCTGGATATCTCTTTTCTGTAATAAAGGACTGAAGCAGATACATTGACCAGCTCCTCCTCCTGCCCTCCTTCTCCCTCCATAACCTCAATCAGTCTTTGAATTTCCAGTCTGGGATTATCTCAGGACACGAATCTGTAAGACCAGATCCATTTAACCCAAGTTTTACTTATAGTGCAGGACATCCTTTTCTAGCTTTTTTTCCCACTTTCCTTAGGATATGACTGCAGTTTTCCTTAGGTTTTTTCACGGGCTGCAGTTCTGAACAGCTGAGGTTCAGATTCCCAGGCAAGTCCAGGGAAACGTGCTGAGTACCACAAAGGGGATACCCCCAGCCAGGCATGAGAGAGGCAAATATCAGTCTGGATTTTCATCATGCTGCCAAGCAGGCAGATGAGACACTGACAAAGTTGAAATGATACCCAGGAGAATGAAGAGAAGGAACAGCCCAGCAAACATGGGCAGTGATTCAGCAGGAGTCCCAAACAGAACAAATATTTGCAGGGCTGCTGAGTAAATGCCTTGTGTCACTGGAAGTGCAGGAGTTGCCTGTACTGTATTTCCTCACATCAGTGACATTTATTAGCTCAGCCCCAGCCTCCTCGGAGTCCAGGCAGGTTTAAATGCTGCTTGACAGACTACCCTGGATGCCTCTGCTCCTGGCAGTGTCCTGAGGAACACGAGGGTATTTACACTGTGGCTGAGGGCTGGTTAGGATCCAGGAGCACGTCTGGTGTTGGTTCTTGCTGCAGCCCCAAATCAGTGACTCTGGACTGGGAGCTCTGCTTTCTGAGGATCACAGCCTCTCATGGGGACTCTAGTGTTTGGGTTTGAAAAGGGTAGGGGAGGAAGTTTTTTCTTTAAAGTGATGTTTGTGTGTGAAATCAATGTTTTTTTTGGGGGGGGGAGGGGGATAAGATTGGTAATCTGTTGATCACCTACAAAGTTTGTGCTGCAAGAGAGTCTAGTACTGGGAGGACTGTACAAAGGCAGGGCGGGCAGATGAAGGAGGGATATGCACAGCTGTCACCAAGCTGCTGCCTGCATTTCCAGGCACTAATTCAGGGAAGAAAGGCTGCAGAAACACTGACTGCACATCCCCTTGGCAAAGATGAATCCCTCTGGTGTAGGAGGGGTCAGCACGATCCAAATCATGCACAGAAGGGCAGAGGAGGCAGCTGTGAGAGGCAGCTGTGAGAGGCAGCTGCTCACTGGGTATGGGCTGACAGAACCAGCCCTGCCTTGGGCTGGGCTTTTGTCACTGTGCTGCAGCAGGGCTGGCAGGGCACTTCCACCCCTCCATCCCCAGGAAGGGATGAGCTGAGGGCTGCTGAGGGACAGCTCCAGCAGGGCCAGCAAGCAGAGCCAGGAGGGGACAGGGTGTCCCCGTGTGCGGCACTGCCACTGTGCCGCCACTGATTCACTCCCACCCAGCAAACACGGCCAGGCAGATAAAAGGAGGATTTAGGGAGAAGCCAGGGAGAGCCTCCCAAGAATAAACACTGTAAATAACAGCCCAGCATGGAAAAAGGCAGGGAAGTGGCTACACTTCAGTGTCAAAGCACACTGGAGAGAAATGTTGCAGTTCCTTGGAGATAACTGAACTTGCAATTATGTGACTGGATTTGAAGTCAAGGTTTTGTTATTATTATTATGGAAAACCTTGAAAGACTCTTGCATTTGAAATAAAAGTAGCTGTTCCACAGAAAGAGATGCTATACATCTTCTACACTGGCAAATGAATCTATTTAAATTGCTCTGCACAGTTCTCTCTACCACAGATAACAATACCTTCCATTATCCCTTCTTGTGAAATCAAAATGCTGCTTTAAAGTGTTCCCAATGAGAGTAATCTGGTTTGCTTACTTAACTTATGACTCTTCTATGACTAGAGACCCACAAGTAGTCTGAGCTTCATATGATGGGAATACATTCACCTGCTACAGCTAACTTCTTCCAAAACTTGAAGCTCTGTGGTTTTTGGCAGACTCTTCTGTAATACAAAACTTCTTACACTCTTCAGGCAAAGTTAGAAAATAGAATGAGATGACATCAGTTCATCCAGAAGAACCTGAGTGTTTTCACAGATGAGGCTCTGCAAATTTAACATTTCATTTCACCCTCTGAGCTCAGTTCCCTGAGTGCCACCAGTCCCTGCTCCCATCCAAGGATTTCTTTGTCACCTGCACGTCTGTCCAACACATGCACACCCACAGCCTCCTCTCAAATTCTGTGCCACCTGGAACAAATTGCCAAGATGCCCCTCACCTCACAACAGCAAGGCGTTGGTATTGATGAAAAATTATCCAGATTTTTAGTGTCTAATTTTTAAAGTAGAAGAACCGTTCGAGGGTGCTTAAATAGAAACCATCATCATTCTGACTGGAAATAACCTACTATAGACACCTCCTATTGTGTATTAGTGTTTCCTTCCTAGGGCTTTTTTTCCTACCCTTAATGGAGCTGATCCTGTATCAGTTAGGAATATTTCCATATTTCCCTCATGTTCTTGGATTATTGATTTGGACTTGTTTGGTCCATCTTGTTATGTTTTACAGAGTGAATGATAACCTGAGAAATTACTGAAAAGATCAGGGCACTGCCTCCTTAAAGAGAAGACAAACTGAACTGCTTCCAGTATAAAATAACCTAAAGCATAACTTCTTAGACAAATTGACACCGATGAAATAAATAAATGGAGAAAATGATGTCAGAGGTCCCAGTCTTCATATTTACAGGAGAATATGAGGGCCTGAAACAAACTTCTCTGCATTCCATGCCAAAAGGATTCCTACTCATTAACACGTGGAAATGCTGATGGATAATTAAGTAATTTGGGAGACAGACCATGCATATGGGAAGCAGTTTTGGTATTTTATGACCTCCTTCACTGACCTATGTAATTACTGTGCTGCTGACTAATGCAGCAACATAAACCCTCTGTGAACATCTCTATTATGAAGTTTATTTCAATTCTAAATAACCTTTTTTTTAATTTGTTACGCTGGGATCAAAAACATTAAATTGTTAAATTGTTCTATTCCTTCCAATGCTATTAAAGAGAAAAAGAATATGGAAAGTTTATTAAGTAATCCATTTCTAAGCCACCTCCAATGTAGTATAGAAAACAGAGCCAACTCATATTTGGCAAGAACAATTCATGTCAAAGCAATCCAGTTTCCTGTTCTGTAAGGGCAAATGGCTCAATGGATGAGAGAACCAGTAGATGTGACATTTTTACTGTAGGAACAGTTTAATGTGTGGTATTTTTATCAACAATACTTAGAAATCATAGGATTATATTAGACTACATGGATGGTGTCAGCTTGTGCTGGAGCAAAACTGAGTAGGGAAAAAAAAGGGAGTTTAGGGAATAG
>VZSE01011440.1:0-17675 GCA_013398275.1 Promerops cafer
TTATTATTATCATCATCATCATGGGGCTGAGCACATCACCCCACCAGAGTATTGACTGCAGAGCCAGCCATGCAGCCAAGAATGAAGATTAAAAGTGAGGCAGAGAATTACCTAATTTAATACATTTGAAACTCAATTATTATTTCTTTAAAAATAGAATTTGCTGAAGCAACTTCTAGCTTTTAATTCTTTTCTTTTCCTTTTTTTTTTCCTTTAATCACTGCATAATAAAGTAATTAGCAATTTGTGTCACTTCTGTAGTTTTTCTTTTTTTCCCTTAGTGTAATCACAAGGGGTGACACATTTTCACAGCACACTTTAAAAAAAAGTAAAATGGAGAGAGGCAAAAATCAGAGCTCCTGTTTGAACCCTATCAAAGTCAGTAATGCATGTCATGTCTGCTCAAAATGATGATTACATCACTGAAGACAGCTTATTAATTAGAGAAACCCAGGGTGGAGGGGCAGGGCAAATACCCTGGGACAGATTCTGGAATTCAGTGACCCCAAAGAATCTGCAGGATTCCAAGCAGTAGGTGAGAGGCTGGAACTGATGCAAAGCAAGTTCCACCTGAATATGAGGCTCAGAAGGATCCTGTGAATGTCTGAGAGGGATTTTGTAGGAATTCAGGAAGATCCTCTGGCTGTCCAGAGAAACTGTGGCTGTCCCAATCCCTGGAAGTGTTCCTGCAGCGTCTGGAGCAGGGTGGACACAGCTGGATTCATCCCTTGTCCCAAAAAATGGACGTGAGAGAGACTCCTGAGCACTTAGGAGCCAGAATATTGCTGGGACCCCTCTCTCTGAGCCTGACTTGACCAAGGCTGGACCAGCACTGCCAGACTGGGACAGAAAATAGTACTGAACTAATTTGGCTCTATTTCTCCAGAAAAGCCCCATCACACACACCTTCAGCTGCAGTCTCCATAGGGTTTGGACTGCTTTTGTCTACTTTAGACCTCCCTGAGGTCTAGTTTGGACCTCCCTGAGGCCTCTTAGCCCTGCCAAGGAGGAAAAACCACACGCTTGGGCTGAGAACCTCTGCTCAAAGGAGGGACCCTTCCTCCCAAGCCATTATTCCCAGTTCCTGCCCATAATGGTCAATGTCCTCCCTTCCCTCTCACGATTTCATTAGACAGGACAACGATCCCAACGAGCAGACAAACCCTGAGAGACAGGTTTTGCTCCTCAGCAACCCAAATTTTCTAAAAATGCCAGAGTCAGGAGATCACGGAGGGAGCAGCACACTGCTGCATACATATTAATGATGCCTTTAATCCCCCCCGTGAATTTTGGAGCTAAGTGGGAACTTGGATATCCTCAGGCTGAAGGGTTGCTCACTCCCTGCTGCCAGATGTCTTCAGGTCACCTTCTTGTCCCTTGCCTGGCCTGATTTCCTCCCTAACATCACACAGGAGCCATCACATTCCCCTTTGATCAGAATCTCACCAGTCAGAGACATCATTTACAAACACAAGTTAAGCTCCATTCACTTTTTTTAGGAAAAGAAAAAAAAGGAAAATAAGTCCATTTTGAAGCCTCTTTTCCCCAACTTTCTGCAGTTCTGGTGTCTCCAGAGGCTGGTTCTGAAGTCCTTGGGTTCAGTAAAATCTCTTTCTTCAGTATTTGTGCCATATCTACTTCAGATCTGTGCAAATTAGTTAAAAACAAACAAACAAACAAAGCCCAGTTCTTTGGGTGGTTGGTGAAGCTGCTGCCTGAGGTGGCTGCACATATCCATGGCCAAGCCTCAAATCGTGTCTGGGAATTGCATCAGAGCATGCAAACTAAAACTAAAACTAAAACTAAAACCAAAACTAAAACTAAAACTATTTCCTAACACCAAAACACTGCAAGGACTTCTGATCCTATCCCCAGGAACATTCCTGCACTGGTGGCTTCCATGTGAAAGGGAAGGTAACACATCACAGTCAGGCTGTGTTTGGTGCACAGAGATTCAAGTCTGGACCTAATCCCAGTTTTCCTGGCTGGAATTAACTGAGTTTATTTCCTGTCAGAGCTCAGCATGTGCAGCTCGAGTTCATGGCCAAGGAAGAGATGGGTACTCCTGGATTCTGATTAATCTGGCCTGTCCTGAGAGCAGCTCTCCCTCACAGAGGTGATTTTTCAGGAATATACAGGGTGCACAGTGCAGAAGTAGCTGCAGGCACCGGCCTTTAATGAAATGTGTGAATCTTCCTTCTCCTTGGTTTCCCTGGACAAGTCACTATGTCTCTGTTTCCCAGCAGAGAAGTGAAGCATTTTTCTTTTTCCACCTCCTCAGAACAGAGAAGGATGTGGCACAGAGGCAGGCTGGATGTCTGACCCTCTGATCCTGCAAGCCAAATATGAAATCCAATTTATTTTCATTCCCAGTGGCCTTCATACACAGACACAGGGATCTGGCCATGCTCCAAAGCAGGAAAAGTGATGGCTTCCATCTCTCCAGGCACTTTGCACCCTGCAGGTGCCGTGGGTGGACTGGTGGGTGGCTGCATTCCCCAAAAAGACCTTGACCTCCCTTTCCATGGTGGATCTGCCTGGTGGCTTCAGGAGGGCTGTGACCTCTCCTTGTCCCCACCACCCTCCTGACCACACTGGGGACACGCAGCTTGGGCATAGGTGACAACCACATGTCCTTGACCCTACATGCTGTGGAGAGCAAAAGAATTTTCTGACCATCCTTTCTGCCAGAGTTGAGCACTTCAGGGGCTGCTTTTTGCCTTGAGGTCGGTGCTGCCCTTCCTATTCAAATCCCTTAATAATCCAACATAGGAATGCTTATTCTGAGTGTCGAAGATTATTTCAGCCCTGTGGAAAAAGGTATCAAAGGGGGAGAGGGATGGAGGGGGCTTGGGGGAGCAGTGGTACAATGGAAGGAGAAACCACAGAAAGGTGATTTAATCACACTTTTTTTTCCCATCAGAATTTCTGGATGCAACTGGCTTTGTCCCAAGCCATGAGCTGCCATCACCAGAAGGTCCCTGTTCCTCAGAAGAGCTTGGGTGGATCTGCACAGAGGCAGGTAAATCTGTGGGCTGCAATTTTGAGTTTCTTCTGAGGATAAACACCATTAGCTCCAGCTGGAAGGAAATCCCACAGCCAAACTCCTTTTGTGTTGTCCCTAGAGTGTTTACTGAGGACATTTGTGTCTGTGTGAGCTATCTCAGAGTCCTTTGCACTGCAATGCCCTGGATTTCTTTCTCACTGAGTTAAATCAACATTCCAACAACTCCTCTGTCCCCTGGAAGGAGCTCTGCGAGAGGCCAAGGCACCGATCATCCATCCCCACCCCTGGGCAATGCTTTGATGGCTGGAGGTGTCACTAATGACTGGATGTGGCACTCAGTGCTGCGGTTTACTTGGTGTTGTTTGGTCAAAAGTTGGACTTGGTGACATTGGAGGTCTTTTCCAGCCTTAATGACTCCATGATTCTGGAGAAATCCAAGCCAGTTCTGAAATCCAGATGTGTACAGCACTGGGCTGCCTAAAGGCCCCGGCTCCCCAGGGAGGGAGGGATTGCTGCCTCAGGAAGGCTGACCTAGAACAGAGACTAGGCAGAGTTAGAGAATAAAGTATTTATTAAAAGGCCTCAGTGGATACACCTTGGGCAGCCCAGCCAGGACTACACTAAGATGAACCCAAAATGGTCACAAAATGGACAATGGTCACGAGGTCTCTCACTTTTGTAAGTTCTGGTCCATTAGCATATTGGAGTTAATTGTCCAATTACAGCTTTAGGTTATGAAGTCCCATCCTTCTTGTTTTTCTCTCTTCAGTCCACGTTGTTTGTGCTCTTGGGCCTGAGATTTGCATCACTTGTCCTTGGTCCCCAGCTAGAGCAGGAATTGTTTTGTCTGCCCACTCTGTGAAGAGAGCTGCCATCCCCTAATATGAAGCTCAGAACTGCACACTAAAGCAGCACAGAATCTGAAAAATAGAAAAGCTAAAACCTGAGGCATCGGGATGGTTGGGCAGGATCAGGGCTGTCTGTGCCACATCCAAACTGAGCAGCAGAAATCCTGATGGAGCTCCTGCTCCAGCCTTAGGTGGGAACTGGGAGCCAACAGCAAGGAGGACTGAAGGGGAGATGCAGGCAGACAGCTCGAGTGAAAGCATCCAACACCTGGGATCCCTTCCCTAAAACCTCTCTGCGAATTTCAGCCCTCAAAGGCAGACCAGACATGGATAATTCAGTTTGGGAAGCTGCTGGGGGGATGGGGGGCATTTTGTGCTGCTAACGAAGGGATCTGATGAATGTTTCCATGCTGTGTGAACTTTGTGGCAGGAATCTGAACCATTTCAAACAGAATATTTACTTTCTTCCTGCGAGCTCCAGCGCCCGACAGTTGCCATGGGAACTCAGCCCACTCACCAGCCTGTCATGTGAACAGGTTTGTTTTGTTAGGAGTAGTAATATTCACATTATTTTTGGTGTGAGGGGCTGATCATTGCCACCACTTCTGTTCCAATAACTCTTCACTGTAATATCTTTGATAGGACTGTGCCCAGTGCTGTCCTGGTAAAGAACTGCTGGCAAAGGTGCCAGAGTGGCTCAGAGGAACCTTCCCTTCATTAGCAGATGATCTGTTTGCCTGTTGCTGCTGGGTCCCGAGTCCCTGAGCTGAGAGTGAGCCGTGAATCTCAGAATGTCATCAGAGCAAATCAGAGGCACAGATAAAGGAAAAACCAGAGTGGCGGGGAGGTGAGAGTGGGAGTGAGCATTGGAACAGCCACAGAGCTAATGGGGAGAGTCAGGGGGCTGGGGAGGAGAAGATTAATACTGGAGGGAAGGAGCCTGCCCTCAAGTGCAGTTTGTCAGCCCCTTTGGAGATCTGGCCATGCAATTTGCAGATCTGCTGGCTGGCTGTAATAAATGGAGCATGTAACACATCATATCTGCAGGAGAGATCCCTTGGCAAGTGACAGCCACCAAGCCCCCTTGTTGGCAGGGGAGGACTGGAATAAAAAGGCAAGTTAAGGCAGAGGGTGATAAGCAGGGTCTGAGCAGCAGGTGAAGGTTTGTGCCTTGGTGGAGTGGGTGGTTCCTGCAGAGACAGAGAGAGAGCAGGGGGTGATGGGCAGGGAGGGACAGGACAAGGGGGAATGGCTTTAGACTGACAGGGAATAGGGTTAGATTGGATTTTAAGAAGAAATTCTTCCCTGTGAGGCTGGGGAGGCCCTGGCACAGGGTGCCCAGAGCAGCTGTGGCTGCCCCTGGATCCCTGGAAGTGTCCAAGGCCAGGCTGGACATTGGGGCTTGGAGCACCCTGGGATAGTGGAAGGTGTCCCTGCCCATGGCAGGGGTTGGAACTAAATGATCTTTGAGGTCCTTTCCAACCCAAAGCATTCCATGATTCTATGATTCAAGGATCTCAGCATTCTCCATCTCTCTAACTATGCTGATTTGCTGTCAGGGAGGTCACATCTGTGCATAAATGTATGGATGGAGTTGACACTTACAGGAAAATTAGAGAAAGAGCAGCATTCAGGATGAACTCAGCTTACACTGAAGTACAAACTATTCCACTTTGACAAGTCATCTCTCTTCCAAAACATCCAGAGATCTGGAACAAGACAGCAGGGAGAAAGGTTCAGGGATGAGAATCCTGCAATTTACGAGTCTTCTGCATTTTTCACTCATCAGGATCTGATGTGCCAGACTCGTAATCCATCCCGTGGCTCCCAGGTGCCTTTGGAATACTTTCCAAAGTATTCCAGGGAAAACTGTGAGGATCACATCTCTGTGTGGATGTGAGAGAGTGATATCAGCGTAAATGGGATGAGATGGAGGGAGAGCAGCAGTGAGTTGGCACAGGTGCCTTCCCCACCTTAGAAAGTGGGAGAATTGTAATTTTACTCCAAAGACCCAAAGCTTTGGTAGGAGCACGGCAGAGAAAAGCTGTCCTCAGTCCTTGCCAGTGATTCCTGAGCTCGGGCACAACAGCAGCGTGTGTTGGGACATGGGATGTGTTTTCAGGCTTCATCAAACCAGGGACGAGCCTCTTACCCTGCAACCAGTGCTCCTGCTGTTTGCAAACCATTCCTGGTACCATCAGCAGCACCGCCACGGAAATAACACCACTCACGGAATGTCTCTTCCTGCTTCGCCAAAGTTATCCCGAGGAGAAACCCAAAACCTCTTGAAAAGTTTGTCAGGGCATTGAGCCCTGAGAAGGCTGCAGGTGGATCCCAAATGTGCTCTGCTTTTGTAGGGAGATAGGACAGCCTGTGGTGGCGATCTATTGATCCAAAAATTCGGGTGCCACCAGGTTTATGGGGGACACGGGCTGGTGATTTGCCTCCTTTGGGTATTTCCCTGCGTTTGTCAGCCATCACAGCATCCTGTTTGCTTGGTAGAGCTCCTGGTGCTGTCAGCTTTCCCAGCTGGGGTGGAAGCAGTGCTGTGCACACGCTGCCATCCAGAACGACGTGGGATGCTCCAGAGGAGCCTCCCTTCCAGAAAGACCAGCTGGACCCCTGCACTCTCCAGGGGAGCCAGCTGTGAGTCCAGGGCTACCAGCTGCACCAAGAGACTGTGAAGGAGTTTTTGCCAGTAGATGTTTACAAGGAGAGCAGAGGGGGTCAAAGATTTGACCGTCAGCAGCTTAAATCCTGTTCTGGATCATGAATCCTGCAATGAGATCATTCAGTTACTCCTTGTATTAAACTCATATTAGAGCTTCTCAGGGCTTTGCCATAGTTACTGATCAATAGCAGCACTAACAAACATCTCCTCTGTCTGACTGTGGAATAGGCAGTTTTGGTTTCCTTTTTTTAACCCACAAACCAGATTATTATCTTTTTTTCTGTAACAAGAGAGCTTTTATATGTAATTATACCCACTATTCAATTTGTGTCAAGCAATATTCCTGGGTATAAATCTCCCTGTAATTGTTCCTGCAAAATAAACAAAGAAACCTCAGCAGGGTCAGTGTGGTGGGGAGCTGTAAAATTCAAAATGCTTTGGTTTCCTGGAGGAGCCACTTGCCAAGTTTGATGCTGTTGTATTGCTGTTCTCTTCCTAACAGTATGTCTTTGATGCAGATTATTCCTTTAGTAGGAGTTTATCCGTAGGGAAATGCAGGGACCTGTATTACCAGAGACCTTTTGCAGTGCATTACTGAGCAGGAGTGTTTTTAACCAGATCCCCAAAGCCAAAGGTCGTGTGATCAGCCTGAGTGCAAGGATGGAGCTCATCTCAGCAGCTGCAGGACATCACGTGTGGACATCACCACGTGAACTCGTCATCCAACCCTTTCCTCCCAAGGGGAAAAGCTGAATCAATAATCTGAGTTATTCCAGTCAAGAGAACGCCTGAAGAACCTGGTTCTTTTTTCCAAAAAGTAATCCAGACTGGATCATGAGGAAAGGTCTACCCTGCATCACAGAACAGCAGGTGGAACAGCTATTCCAAGAGCTGAGGGGATCATTAATAAGTATCTCACTTACTAATAAGTATCTCACTAATAACTATCTCACCTGATCACAGTTTCATCCAGTTTGACCTTGATCATCCCTGCTGCAAATCACAGCATGTCATTAGGTGCTGGCTGCAGTCACACTGGATAAACTTCAGCGTGGTGTGATCGTGTTCCTGGATAGAAGTTATTTGAAAATGCTTTTAGGAGGCAATTTTTAATTAAAAAAAAAAAGAAAAAAATTAAAAAAAAAAAAAAGGATTGTTTAAGAGTGACTGCTGCCTGCATGGCTCTTCCAAGTTTTCCTGTAGCCAAGTGATGTGGATAATTATTGGCACATATCAACACATGGAATGATGAACAGCTGGAAGTGTCACCCATGGAGGCAGCCCTGAAGAAGTCGTAACTCTTAAACGGGCTGAAAGACAAATAATTATCATTCAGCAAGTCTGACTGGAGCCTTCCTTAGGGCAAGGGTGGAGGAGGTTATAGAAACTTACTCAATTAATCAATTGGTGCACGTTATAATTAAACCCAAAGCAGAAAAACAATTATCTGGGTAAGTGCTGGTTAGAGGACATTTCTTTTAATGACTTTGCTCCATTCCATTTTTAGTTGTGATGCACTTGATGAGATGAGGTGGATATGAGGCTTTTCTGTGTAATTCTAAGCTAAAGAGAGCTGGATTATCTCTCCTTAAAGGTGAGAATTCCTGAGATGGGTGTGCAAGGCTCTGTTCTCACATCCACACACTTTCCACCCTCCATGCCCCGCATGCACCATTAAAACAAAGTGCTCTGAGTGTGGAACAGTGGAGCATTAAAAAGCCATTAATCATGGCTTTGTACTCCTTGCTGCTAGATGTTAATTTTAATTTACAGTCACTTACTCAGTTCCCCATCAGCGAGTGGCTGGCTCTGCTCCTAAAGGCCAGGACAAAGAGGGGAGGGGGGGAAAGTCACCTCAGGCAGGGACAGGGAGGTGTGGAGGGGCTCCCTGGGGATCCCATTCTTCTGGTCCCTTCTTTCTCCGTGTTTACATTGGGAATTTGATTGTCCAGATGGAGAAGCTTTCAAACTCTATTGGAGGAGAGGATGACATTTCCCAGCTGCTCTTAAAAAAAAAAAAAAAAAAAGGAAGGAAGGAAGAGGAAAATTGCTGATTAATCATGTCTGGCCCACGGGGTAACAATTATCATGTTAATTGGGGAAGAGTCAATAGTGAGGCAATCAGGATAAGATCACCGGGTCTCCTGCCAGCCAGTTTCCACTTTCTAGGAGATAACTCCTGCCAGTTTTGGGGACACAGGCGCTGGCACCTATGTAGGGAGGGTCAGGTCTGGAGCCACCCCATCAGAGCTGCAGGTGAGGGAATGGAGAGCTTTGGTGGGTTGTGATTTATGCTGGGGTCCTCATTGTCCCTCTTGGGCTGCTGGGAAAGCTGGAAGTGACAGTGCTCCTGGTGGGAACATCTCACTGCAGTGCTTGGAAGGAGCTGGGGGGGTGGATCAGCCCGAGGTGGTGGATGTGTCCATGAGGTGAGGAGTCAGCAGATGGGTCAGCTTGGCTGCTCCCATCACACCTATTAACTCATGGGGAAAGGGTTTGTTATCATAGAATCATGGAATGCTTTGGGGGAGAAGGGACCTTAAAGATCATCCAGTGCCATGGGCAGGGACACCTCCCACTACCCCAGGCTGCTCCAAGCCCCATCCAACCTGGCCTTGGACACTTCCAGGGATCCAGAGGCAGCCACAGCTGCTCTGGGCACCCTGTTCATTGTGGTGTGAAGAAAATGTGACACTGGGCTACAACAGGAAGAAGAAAACACCACCAGGTTGTGTTTCTTTAATAACAAAATCCAGTTTTGTTTATTCCTAGAGTGTCTACAAGTTCTGTTGCCTGTCCCCACCGTCCCTCATTCCCTTAGGGATGCTCTTTCCAGACCATTCATTGCTTGTAGAAGTTATAGTTTCTTATGATGGGGTTCAGGGTTAGGGTGTTCCCTAAGCAGGCATCCTGCTATTCCTTGCACTGCAGGATGAACTCCATGGGTACAAGCCTGCAGGAAAACATGGAATTTTTCCATAGAATATGGAGAGCTGCTCTTCACATTGCTGGTGAATGAGAGCTCTCCACCTTGCTGGTCAGGGATCCTTAAACATATGGGATCCTGTATTTTTATAGATATATAAATCTATCCAGCACAAAGGGGAGAGGAGGAAGCAGCAATGTGAGATGCTGACTGAGTGTCCCGAGCCTCTTCAACTTCAGCTGGATTGTTTGGTCTCATTTCAAAAGTGTCAGTGACAGGCAGACCAAGAAGTACAAGATCTGTGAACATGAGCCTGTTCCAGGGGTGCATTTCTTTAAGAGGAAAAAACTTCCCTGTCGTGCCCCTCTGGCTTCTGCTGGACTGCATGTGGGAGTAGCCAGTGACATGGACAAAATACTGAGTGCTGCTAGGGCTGTGCTGGTTGGCAGCAAGGAATGTCATGCCCCTCAATGTGTTGTTTTCCAAGTCTGACGCCAGGAAATGAGTTTTATAACCTGGGGAGTGACAAAAATTTGCCCGAGTGAGCATTGTCCCTGCTGGGACAGCGCTGGGCTCAATTAGTGCAGCATGTGTCTCCCTGGAGAGCATCCCTGGGAAATTGTCCTGTCAGCTCACCCAGGCTCCTGCCTGCAGAGAGCCACTGGATGGATGCCCAAGAGCCCGGGCACTCTGAGAGGTGAGGCACAGTCCTCCCTTGGCTGTGAGCCTCTCTGCTCAAGAAGAAGGAGCTGGAGCAAGTCTCCATCTCCTGCACCTCCTTCTGTGAGCAGCCCTTCAGAGGCAGCAGATGGGTCCAGCATGGCACCAACACAGTCAGAAATAGCTCTGGTTTCAGACTGTCTCTTCCCTGGCCATGTGGCCAAGCTGCAGGAACTGCTGGAAGAAGTCAACTCCGAGCTTGCAGAGCCAGGATCTCATTAGGCACGGCAGGGAGGAGCACGGAAAACAAACACCTGGCACCAGGATGCCCCTTCAGCGGGAAGGACTGAGGTGTGACAGGTGAACATTGTGCTCTGAGAGGCAAGCCCAGTACTTGCAGAGCATCCTCCCACCTGCCACGGGCTGGTGCTGACAGAAGGTGTCATTACAGCCATCAGCTGTGGGGGTGACACAATTTGTGCTCCCATCCTGGGCTCTGGGCTGGTCTCAGGGTCTCTCAGACAGGCCAGGGTGCTGCAGCATGCATGAGCAATAAGAGGGTCTCCTATTAGCACCGACCCTTGAGGATGTGAAAATGAAAAAAGAAAAGAGCAGGGAAGAAATATAAAAAAAAAAAAAAATCAAGTCCAAGCCAGTGGAATGCCTCTGGTTTATTCATTGCTGCCTGATTTCTTATTTACTGTTTATTTATTTACTTGAAGGCAAGGTGACCTTCAAAGCTGCTGCATGTCACTGGCAGCCTCTTGGCTGCAGGTTGCATGTTAATTTTGGCTGGGGCACTGACACTGAGCATCCCAGGCACGCTGTGGGGGAGTCTCTGCCCCTTAATTTTAGTGCTGTTTAAAAGCAGGAGTCTGCTTTGGGTAGCCAGGCTGGGTTTGGAAGCCTAAAAAATAAAAAGCTGTAGGGAAAATGTGAGCCTGGTGATACAAATTCCCCTTGTTTTTTTGTTCCACCTCATCCCACTCACGTGAGGGATGAGTGGCTCTGACTCTCTGCCATAGAGGGACTGTTTGCAGGTCCCAGAGCAGATGTGGGAATGTTCTCTCCCTCCAAACTCTGCCTTTGCAGAGAACAATCATCCGCCTCCCACGGATCCAATGCAACACAGTTTATTTTCATTTTTAACAGCCTGTAAACCCAAGCATCTTTTCCTCCAGCCTTTTCCACTCACCAGGGATGTCCACACAGGTCTTCAAGGTGATTTTACAACCTCCAGAACAGCAAGGTCACCACAACCACAGCCACAAATGCATCCAAATTGTGTCTGTGGAGAATGATCAGGAGATGATGACAAGAGGAGCTTCCAGGGCAGGAGCCAAAGGAAAAGATCGGATGTCTGTGGTATTTACAGCACTGCCAAGATGCCAGCAATGATTTGTTGGCAGCCAAACACTTCAAGCCAGGACCTTGCAAGCCAGGCATCTCATTCAGGGTCTGTAGTGTGCCCTGGGTACTTCCCACGTGGGACATTTCCCTTTATTATTCCAAATAAATTCAGTGCTCTGCTCAGTGTCCCAATTAATGCAGCAGGACCTGACTCTGGGCTGCTCTGAACACACAAAAACATTTCCCTGTGCTCTCAGACAGATGCCACACTTCACCAAGAGATGGAGGGGTTTTCTGGGAGGGAAAATTTGTCACCCTGGGTCTCACTTGTGCAAACAAAACATTTTGCTCCTTTCAAAAGCAGGGGAAATGAAGGCAGGAAATGAGGGCATGCAAAAAATAAAGGCAGGAAACTCATTTCTTGAAGGAGAGGGGTGTGAATGGTCGAAAGTCTTCCTTTTCTAACCTTAAAAATTAATTATGGTGAAAATGGTCCCAAAGAGTGGGCATATTGAATTCTAGATAAAGGCACCACTTTGGTGAACACACAAGCTGAGCTTGGCAAATTTTACCCATAATTTTGGATGTACATGCCTTTAGGAGGAGCTATTTCTTTCCCTTGGCACCAGGGGCTGCTTCAGAGATAAGAACAGAGGCAAAGAATGGTTTGGGTTGGAAGGGACAATCCAGTGCCACCCCTGCCGTGGGCAGGGACACCTCCCAGTGTCCCAGGCTGCTCCAGCCCCAGTGTCCAGCCTGGCCTTGGGCACTGCCAGGGATGCAGGGGCAGCCCCAGCTGCTCTGGGCACCCTGTGCCAGGGCCTCAGCATCCTCACAGGAAAGGATTTCTACCCAATATCCCACCGAAATCTCCCCGTTTTAGTTTAAAACCATTTCCCCTCGTATCTGCTGGGGTAAAAAGTCACACATCTCTTTTTATATCAGCCCCCTTTAGGCCCTGCCAGGGGCTCGGAGCTCTCCCTGGAGCCTTCTCCTCTCCAGGGGAGCACCCCCAGCTCTCCCAGCCTGGCTCCAGAGCAGAGGGGCTCCAGCCCTGGAGCATCTCCATGGCTTCTGGAACCACTGCGATAGGTCCAGGGTGGAAAATCCCAGTGCTACACCCAAATAATTCACTCCCCTAGTTGGAAAAATCCGAGTTATTACCCAGCCTACACCACCTCCGTTCCTCTCATACACTCCACAGTTTGTTCTAATTTTTGAACAACAAAAGAGTAGCTCNCTCGGAGCTCTCCCTGGAGCCTTCTCCTCTCCAGGGGAGCACCCCCAGCTCTCCCAGCCTGGCTCCAGAGCAGAGGGGCTCCAGCCCTGGAGCATCTCCATGGCTTCTGGAACCACTGCGATAGGTCCAGGGTGGAAAATCCCAGTGCTACACCCAAATAATTCACTCCCCCAGTTGGAAAAATCTGGGCTATTATCCAACCTACACCAGCTCCGTTCCTCTCATACACTCCACAGTTTGCTCTAATTTTTAAACAACAAAAGAGTAGCTCTGCAACACAGAGCCACAAAAATTCCAAATCACTCTAGGTCGTTCCTCTCCACGGAAATCTTTAGTAAAAGGCGAAAGATTTATTCGATCTGAAGAGAAACTTGATTATGATTTCTGCTCCTTCCCCAGACCACCCGCCCCACAGCTGTTCCTCTGCAGGACATGGTGACATTTATCACCTCCAACTTTGACCCTGCGCTGTCCCCAGCCCGGTCCCTGGCAGCGACCCAGCCCAGCCCCGTGTCCCCACGAGTGTCCCCACGGCAGAATTGGGAGTTTTCATCAGGGCAGTGCTGCTGGCCCGCCGTGCACCCTGGGTATGCAAATCACCCGAATACTAATGAGGCAGAGAAAATGAGCTCCAGGGCAACATCAGAGGAGCGCCTTTCGTCAGCTGGACAGCGACACGGACACGGGCTGGCTCAGCCCAGCCCTTCCGAACCAGCACAGAGTCCCGCGATGGCCTGGGTTGGACCTTAAAGCCCATCCAGTGCCACCCCTGCCATGGGCAGGGACACCTCCCACTGTCCCAGGCTGCTCCAAGCCCCGTCCAGCCTGGCCTTGGGCACTGCCAGGGATCCGGGGACATCTTGAGAGCCTCCTGCTGATACAGAAAATCAGCAAAAAATCTTTTGGGTGTCTCTGCTGACAGTCTTTGAGACTGTGCTCCTGGCAGAGGCACATCGGCTCCATGCCTTGATGATCCCAGGGCATGGACTCTCTGCAAAGCTTTGATTTTATTTAAAAAATCTCTTGGAGCATGGGCAGGACAGATTCTCCCCCTGAATCTGTGCTGGAAGGCAGCAAGTCCAGTTGAATGGTTTGAGAAAAAGTCTCAGAGCAACGCCTGGAGTCCCTCAGAAGGGCTGACTCAGCCCCTGGCTGCAGGAGCAGGGACACGTCGAGCGAGATGAGGAGAGCCATTTCTCACCCGGGCATGGGAGAAGTGGGGACACCCAGCTCTGATGTCCGTGCCTGCAAGGGAGCATCCAGCGCCTGGAGAGACATCAGCAAAAATGACTCAGAAGTCTGGGGGACAAACTCTGAGCACGAGACGTGTCAAACTTACCCCGTTTGGCTCCTGGGAGTGACGCTGGAGAGGCACCTCCTCCCGGAGATGTTTGGCTGACTCTGCAGGAGAGTTTCAGAGGAAATGAAGGAGAACATTGCTCAAGTCAGCCTGGAGGAAATAAAGGCTGAGGTGAAACAAGGAGAGGATTTAACATGCTGGAAAAAGGTCCTGAGGAATCTGGTGGATTTTCTGTCTCCTCAGAACAAACCCTGGAAATCAGGCTGTAGTTCAACACAAAGCACTGGACCCTCAACAAGAGGGAAAAAAAAGACTTATGATATAAAGATATGTAATATTTACGTTATTTTGCAAGATTTTATTTATTAATTTAAAAAATTACATTCGTTATATAATAAGTGTAAAATCCATAGTTAATTCTAAGTATATAAATCTCTGAAAGCAAGCCAAAATTCAGGCCAGCAGAAAAGTGGTGCAGCTCAGTCAAACTTCCAGGTCTGCAGCAAGATCCAAACCCTCTGAGCACATTTAAGGCTCCGTCACTCTGTAAAATTTAATTTTGCAGCTCTGCTCTGATCCAGCAGGGGATAACTGGCTCCACCTATACAAAGGGAATAGGATGGGGCAGCAGCAAATGCAGAAGTGCAGGAGAGTCCTGAGACTGCTGTGCTGCTGCTGCTGTTGGGAAGAAGCACAACAGTTGTTTATTGTTTTTCCAGGAACATCCACACTGACCCCATGAGCTGCTGATGCCCCAAACTGAGTGAAGGCTTGGGCAGGGGTCTGCTTTTCTCTTCTATCCATTCCCTCCATCAGCTATTCCTAGGGATGGTCCTGGCAGTCCAAAGAGCTGAGCTTTATTTTCACCCCCTGCCTTTCCCAAATTTCAGCTTGGGGGTTTCTAACCTGGGCTCTTCTATATTTTTTTTCCCCCTAAATCACCATCTCTTTCTCACAGATGCATATTCTCCTCCCACTCCCACTGGCCTGCAAAGATCTTGTCCTGCCAGGCTCCTCTAAGGCCTCAAGACCTGCTGTCAGAAATTATGAAGACGTTCCCAGTTGCCAGGCTGAGCAGCCAGGATCGGGTTTGCAATCAGTTTTAATCACGAGTAACTGGGTGGATTGCAGGCGATAAGCCCCGTCTGCAGGCAGCTGTGATGTAATGAAGATGACAGTTCAGAACTGGGTCTGAGGGTTATTTTTGGGGAAGGCAGAGAGCCACAAAATTAGACTCAGTGCAGGGGAAAAAGAGAGAGGTATAAAGAGAGTGAGTGCTGCAGGCTCACACCACTAAGAGTTCCCTCCCTGCCGGGCAAGACAATAATCAAAATTAATTTGTGGAGGAAGGCAGGCACTCAAAGAGAAATCAAACAGGTGACCACAGCTGGCGTGAAATTTCACAGGATGGGAAAGGAAGAGGGCTGGAAGGAAACAGCTACCAGCTGTCCCTGCCTTCCTGAGCCTGCAGGAACAGAGAACCCTTTTCCCAAAATACTTGGATGCTGCACGCATGAGAAACGGCCCTTTGGAGCATGGAGAAATCTCCTGGGAGCAAACCTGATGTCTTTAAATGCATGTTCAGGTTAGTCAAGCAGCACATGGCAAGTGATGGATATCACAGGCTCCTGCTCCTGCCTCTCTTTTCCATGGCCACAGACCTGCAGAGCAAAGTCCCTGCTGCTGTTTCTCCCCTGCTCTGCTGGATCCACGTCCTGGATCCAGCCCAGACTGCTGTGCTTTGTGTCTTAAAACAAAGAATTAATGGCTTTTTACTGAAATAAAGTAGGTTTAAATGAGATGTCAGGAAGATATGCTCTCCTGTTAGGGAGGTGAGGCCCTGGCACAGGGTGCCCAGAGCAGCTCTGGCTGCCCCTGGATCCCTGGAAGTGTCCAAGGCCAGGCTGGACAGGGCTTGGAGCAGCCTGGGATGGTGGAAGGTGTCCCTGCCCATGGCAGGGGGGTGGAATGAGATGAACTTTAAGGAAGGGACCTGGTTCATGATGTCAGAAGATCTCACACAATAAATCTGTGATCCCACCCTCAGCTAAGGAAGTTCACTCTGGATTTGTCCCATTGCAGTGGGAATGGACACAAACCAAAGGGGCTTTTGCCTCTCTCTGTCCTGCCCTTGCTGGGTCACTTCAGGCCACTGGACCATCCATCCACAGCTCTCCCCTTGTCACAAAGGATCATGGCACGGCCTGTTCCTGCAGCCTGTGTCCTGCTGCACTGCTGGTGTGCTCCCTCCTGCCCTGTCACATCAAATCACCGCCTGCCCCTGCCTCCAGCCATCTCTAATGTTCAATGAGTCAAGAAAGGAGCTGAGGCCAGCCTGACCTTTATCAATAAGATGATGTCACCTGCTGAAAGAGAGACCTGATAAAGGTAGGAGCAGGCAACCCGATCTCCTTCCTGATCTCTGTGTGCAGAACTGTGAACCACGATGAAAGGATCTGTTCCTCGTGGAAACTCAGCTACCTGTGCTGACCTCGGCCTCCTGTGTGGTTGGAGCCAGGGACCTGTCCAGGGAAGAGCAACCTGCTGCATATTCACTCCCCAAATCAATTCTTCTCTAAAGCCAGGCTGGGTGAAGGTCAGTCTGAGTGGAGGAGAGGGGAAAGGTGGCCAGCAGATTTCACTTAAATCATCTTTTGTTAAAAATGTACCTGGTGCATTTTTGCCCTAAAATCTGCGAGTCTGTGCTCTTGTTGTCAGAGGGAAGGCAGTCCGAGTGAACTGCTAATGTGGATTAGCTGAACTGCAGGAAAGCACAGGTATTTTTATTCAATTGCAGCATCCTTAGCCTGACTCATCCCAGTCCCTTTGGGCAGAGTTACTTTCCCCACAGATGATAACCCTGTGTGACTGCTCCACCTGTCCACTGTGCTCACCACAGGCTATTGCTTCCCAATTCCTGTGTCCAGCCCAGCTTGGGTGCTGCTCGTGCTGCTCTCCAGCCAGGGGCTGTCAGAAGGAAAGACACTTTTAGGGGATGTCATGCAGGACACAGGGGCTGAGTCTCCACTGGGTGCATGACCTCAAATTACTGACTCCTCCTGCACCTCCTTGTCCCGTGTTTCTAAACACGGCACTGACAACCGTCTGTTCTGCCTCCACACCCAGCCCACGTGTTCCCAAGATGATTCTGGCACCAGCCTGGGTGCTGCAGGCTCTCAAGTGTGTGTGTGGCCCCCCATCACTTCTCCAGGGCTGAAGATATCAGTGCTTCCAGCACCTTGGCTTGCAAATGGGCAATGTGAATCCGTCATAAAATCCAACCTCACCTCAGCCAAGCCTTCGTGAGAGATGGAGAGAGAGGGAACAAGCCAGGGGACTTGTAGGGCTGTAAAAAAGACCTGCCCACAGTCATTCCATGTCCTGGTTGAACTTCATAACCTGAACTCTGGCATTTGTACTCTTTCAGAAGGGCTTTGCCTTCTTCAAACTCTCTTGTGCCTCGCCAGTGAAAATATCCAGCTCTGTCCTTAGCAGACAAGATTCCCACTGATTGTTTTTGCTGATGGAGGACAGCGAAATATTCCTGAATCATCTGCCTAAATTTCCTTAGATTAACTCACTAATATCCCATAACAGAGTGGGGTTTTGTCCCATGAAAAGAGAAAGGGGGATGGAGAGGAGAGGAGAGGAGAGGAGAGGAGAGGAGAGGAGA
>VZSE01011440.1:17741-28159 GCA_013398275.1 Promerops cafer
GGAGAGGAGAGGATGATGAAGGAGGTGCCGTGCCATGGACAAGGTCATACAGGAGCAGCAGCAGTGCAGATCTCATTCCCTTTGCACTCTGACTCTGCTTCTGGGGCCTTACATGGTCCTGTAGGATTGAATTTTGGCACAGAAAATATTCTTTTGTAGAGTTAAATCCTTTTCCTCTCCTGATCTGCCCCTAATTTAGAGAGGCAATATCAGCTTCTTAACACAACCGCAGAGCAGTGAGGTTTGATTTGTCCTCAAAACTCCAAGAACTTGAGAAAATTTTGAGGACTTCAAATCCTGCATAACATAATTCAGGAAATGTGAAAAATTACTGTGAAAAAAACGTTTTCAGGAGTCTTGAAGCTGATGCAGAAAAGATTACAGAGAGCTGCCCTCCTGAAAGGCCAGGACAAAGTCCCAAGTCTTTCGCCATTTATTCATAGAATAGTTGGGGTTGTAAAATACCTCTAAGATAATTGAGTCTAACCATTAACCCATTATTAACAAGTCCATCACTAAACCAGGTCTCTAAGCACCACATCTACACATTTTTTGAACCCTTCCTGGCATGGTGGTTCCCCCAGTGCCCACTCCACCCTCTGGAGGAGACAGGAAATCAAGCACTGGTAACATCACCCACACTCTGGGTCTACCCAACCCAGTGTAAGGCAAAATATAAGGTGAAACACTGGGTAATGCAGATATTTTTATATCCTCCAGAGAACAAAATCATAATTATTCCTGAAGTATCTTTGTATTTACTAGGAATCCCATGAATATTTCCCCATTAAGTTGTTTAACATTTTTCCATTGAGTAAACTTCCAGCATTTGCAGTATCCCTGGGCAAGGGGGGATTATCTCTTGATTAACTTCACCTTGTGTGAAGTAAGTCCTTTGTTCTGACCCGCTATCATCTCAAGCACCCCTTTTTTGTCTTTTCAAAGGAAAAAAAAAAAAAAACAATAGTTGCTCTCTTTCATCCTCTTCATGCCACTCATAATCTGATAGACTATTATCATACTCTGCTTCTGTCATCTCTTATTCAGATGAAATATTCCTGGAGTACTTCATTGTTCTGTACCTTTGATCACTCTATTGCCCTTCTACACATCTTTCCCAGTTCTGCTGCATCCTTTCTGTGGGGGGAACAGCAGAGCTGCTCAAAACATTCTCGAGGCAGACACGCACTGAATTTACACAGGGGTGTAATAATGGCTTCTATTTTGATCTCCATTCCTTTGCTATTAATTCTTAACATTCAATTTGCTTTTTGTCACCGCCGTTGAGCACGGAGGTGACATATTCATAGAACTGCTCATTATAAACACCAGCTCATTCCTGAGTAAGTAATAGTCCATTCAAAGCTCATCACTGTAGGTAGAGTTAGGATTGCTTTCTTTTTCCCGTGTGTACCACCCTGCACTTATTTCCCCCGAATTTCAGCTGCTCTTTACTCACAGGATCGCTCAGCAGCGTGACGTCCCTCTGCAAGCCTCCCACATCATCCCTCATCGTTACTGCCTCGCACGGCATCAGCAGAGGATTTCTGTCACCTCATTGCATCACTCAGCACCAGCACACCTGAGTTATGTCCCCCTTGGAGCTCCTGCTCACCTTTCCATGCTGCTGGCCACGCTCTGCTGCGAGCAGCAGTAATGCAAACCCTGGCAGAGGGAACGCTCCTGTGCCGTTTGCTTCTCCAAGTCCTTGGGCACAGGCAGGTAGCCCTGGCACGAGGGTGGCTCTGCCTTTGTCCGTGGGATACGTGCTGCATTCAGAGCAGGCTGGTTTGGATGGGCTGTGGCACAGAAGCCTCTGTGTGAGTGTTTGCCTCTGGATCTTTTATCCGCTGCGTTTCACGGGCGCGCGCGTGGCTTCGCGTGTGGCCTCCCTTGGAATTTATTCCCCTGGCTTTTTGATCACAGTAATAATCCCACTGTTAGACAGGAGCCTTCCCCTTTAAATTCCCCAAGTGCCAAAGAATGAACTTTGAAATGTGAAGGTTAGCAAAGACTTTGGGAGCACCTCTGAAAGCAGCTAAGCTGTGAGCGATCTCCTCGTCCTTTAATCAGATGCTCGGCTTTGCAGCTCCAGCCATCTTCACGGATTAACTCCCTTGAACTTCCTGAACTGCTTTTATGGGAAAGCACATCAAACATAAAAAACATCTGGCTCTGCTAAGGAGGAATTAATCAATTAAGCAGGAGCAGGGAGGCCTACTCTCTGCTGAGGAACTGGTCCACGGACACCTTCCCCCTGCCCGCCTCCTTCCTTCCACCTGGCTCCAAAACTTATTTATATTAGGTGGAGATTAAATTTTAGATGTAGATTCACCACACACACAGAGCTTCCCTTCCTGCATATTTTTGTGAGATAAATATATTTTTTCTAATGTCTAGCCGTGAAATTTTAGGGTCCAGCAGCCTTCAGCTGTTGGAATATTCCTGGTGTGCATTTCCCAGTAAGGCAGACTGAACCATCTTGCACTGTCCTGCATGGTGAGCGTTGTGGAGGAGGGTCTTCTGTCTGCATCTCCAAGAGAAGATATTTGGGATCTGGAGTTGCCAGAGCTATCCCAGAAGCCAGCTGAGTGCCCCAGGAAATCAGTTCTTTTCTTCTGCCTGGTCTTGGGTGAGTTGTGCAGGCTTGGATTCAATGTCCAGTTCTAGCCACATAACAGGGATCTGGCCCAAGCTGGTTTTCCAAGGGCTTCCTAGTGTCCATGGAGAGAAAGAGGGAGAGGAGTTTCCAAGGAGAAAATGACCCTTTCCTGAAATAGGTGTGAATCAGGTATCATGGAGTGGTCACTGGAGGTGTGAAGGAAGAAACCCAGATGTCTTGGGGCCATCATGCTCCTTCATGTCATCATAAATATCTGTACCTATTCAGGCCACCCATCAGTCTCCTAAACTTGGATTCACAGTGTTTACCTCCTCTTTGTGTGCCCATATAGGGAAACAACGAATGCAGGCTCAGATGTCCCTTTTTCTCCCCCAGATCTGGCTTATTTTGACTTAAAAAGGGATCTTTCATGACAGCAAGAGGTATGAAATTATGGTGGTGCTGCAGATGGCAATTAAGGGAGGTTACTCCCATCTGCTCACTCTCCAGAGTGGAAAATTCCTGGTGTTAAAGATTTTTGTAAAGGGCAAAGAATCCGAATTTTTATTTCTAAGAACGCGAATTCTGAGCTGCCACGTCAGCCTTCACAGCCACATGGACAACAAGCATGGAGATGCTCTGAAGAAAGTTTGGTTTGTGGCCTCTGTAAAAGCAGTTCTGCATTTCTCCTGCTGTTTGCAGCGACCTTCTCCCAGGAAAAAAAATCTATTCCCACCTTCAGGAGTACCTGGAGCCCAAGTCCCAGCTTTTATTACCAGGAGAGTTGGAGTTTCTCTTGCAGAAGGGAGATGATTTCTGCATTTCCTTTCAGAAACAGTCCTTGTAAGTGTGTCTAGGATGCACTGTGGTGTAAGGTCATCCTCTCCCCTGTCACATTCACTCCATCAGATCAGGTGAGGAGGAGGCAAATTAACACTTCGGTTTCTGGTCCTGAAGGGAGGCTGATCTACAGGAGAGGGTGAGTTTTAAACCTAATTCCCACCCTAAACCAATTCCTGGGCTATTTATCCTCATTTTCACTGATGTTAGTGCTGTCATTTTTATTAAGTACCTCTTCATCCTCCCTGGTGCTTACCCCAGGTTTATTTAGGAAAGTGCTTTAATATGTGGAAAACATGCACTATTTTTCAGCTTATTTCCAGCTGGGAAGGTGTTTGAAGTGTGGCTGTGCAGGGTTCAGGTGGCAGGGAGACAGAAATGTGTCAAAAGAACCAGTTAACATCAAAACTCCTTCACACAGAGATCCTTCCTTCTTTCCAGAGGCCACTTCATCAGGTTCTGTGGGATACCTCTTATTTCTGGATACCACAAGAACACCAGTGGTCTAATAATTCCTGCACAGCTCCTTTCCTGCTGTCACCCATCTGGCTCCATGGATGATTCATGCTTTTGGTTACAGTTTGGGATAAAACTCCAGTTTTTCACAGAAACATTAAATCATAGACTGGTTTGGGTGGGAAGGGACCTTAAAGATCATCCAGTTCCAACCTCCTGCCATGGTCAGGGACACCTTCCACTATTCCAGGTTGCTCCAAGCCCTGTCCAACCTGGACACAGCCTCTCAGAGAAACCTGCTCCAGTGCTCAACCACCTTCCCAAAAANAGGGGAAGGATCATCCCCTTCAACAAGCTGTCAGTCCTCTTCCTTAAAAAAAAAGTCCTTCTGCTCTGAAAAACCCAAGACCCAAAAGCAAATCTGTGCTGTCTGTTTGAGAGCTGCAGCACACAGCTGAGCACTTCCAGTGCCCAGCACACTCAGTCCTCAGCTAAGATATTTTTGTAACGGGGAATTCCAATAAAGTCAGAGGATCTGCAGCATTTTTAAGGTTTATCAAGATGACTTTTGCAGCAGTAAGCAGCGTTGAAATGGCTTGGGAAGAAATAAAAGGGAGAGGAAAAGGCGTTTTTATTTTGGGGCTGAAAATTAAGACCTTACAGATTGTACCATTTCCTGGCTTTAATGAGCAGGGTATCTTGATCCAATCTTTTTCACTGCATTTTTGTCCCCCGGTCACAGGATTTTTTATTTTAAAGGACACAAACCTCTGAAGATTTTACCCAGCTCTTCTTGAGCCTCCTGGAAAATGATAGGCCAGTTTTGGAGAGGATTGCAGGGAGTAGCTGGCAAAAAGACTGGGCCTGTGGTTTGTATTTGCATGTTCATTTAGATAAAAAAGAGAAAGTGGCTGATCACAGAGAGGCAGCTCTGCAGGTTCAGTGCCCCTTCATTTCCTGACCCTCAAAATCTTGTTAACAGGATACACTCTGTCTGTAGGAAAAAAAACCAACCCTTATTTTTGGCTTAATTACAGTATTAACAGTTGGATCAAAATGCTCATTATTAGTCGAGTTATACTAACCCTCAGCGCAAAGCAGCACAGAAAAGCAGCATTAATGATGAAATCAAAAGCATTTTTGCAAATTGGGGTCCCTGCAGCCCCCACCACCCCGTTTCTACAGGTGCTGCTGGTGGGAGGAGGCACTGCTGCCTAAAACTGATCCCATCACTGCCAGCAAACACGGGAGAACGCCCTGCAATTAAGTGTCTTGTGCTGGACCAGTTGTGGCACTAAAATTGAAGTGTCCCAAAAGCAACAGGTGTTTTCCTGGAAGAGCCCTCTCCTCTGTGGGCAGCTCCTGTGCATCATCACCATTCCTCCCACGCTCCACCCTGTGACAGGGGCAAGCTCAGCTTTCCCATCAGCGGGGCTGAAGAGAGCAGATAACAGAGGAAGGTGGGTGCAGGCTTCCATGAGACTGCACTCGATGGTGGCTGGAATTCCATGGCTGGGATCCAGCTGCCAACACAGCCAGAAAATGCCATTTGAGACGTCCCAGCGTGTCCCACCTGGTCTCCACCTCCAGCCCAGAAGGGCACAGCTCTGCAGCTGGTCCTGTGCCGTGCCCCTCACCCCTCAGGGCGCCTCAGCAAGCACCTGGAGATGCCTTTAGAAAAGTGCTTCACCACTCCTCTGACCTCCAGGCCGGGTGAGCTGTCTGACATCCACTGTTTTTCTAAATATGGACAGGAAACAGAGGAGAAGTCTGGGGCTGTTGTCTCCAAGCTGTTCCAAAGTCAGAAATCGAAAAAAGAAAGAACATTTCTTGATAACTGCTGGGCTCTGTTTGTCTCGTTTTCATGAGAACACGATTGAAAGCCAGGCTGTTTTCCACTTCATTCTGCTTTTGGGTTCATCCCCTCAGCCATAACTTCCCACAGCCCCTTTTAATGATGACCACAAAAGCCTGCTTTTCAAAGAGCAGCTTTTCCTGTGGTTCTCTGCTCCTACAGAGAGAAGCCTCAGAGCAGTACAAAACAAACACATCGGGTTTTGCCACATGGGAACAGCCTCCTCCTGATCTCTTCCTTAGTTTAAGAACTCCTCAAGCCTCTTTTCACTCTCGGGTGTGTTACAGAAGAGCAGTGTGGAGGGTCAGCAATTCTTCCCTGCTCTGGAGCCCAGAGGTTGCCCTGTGGAGGTCCATGACCAAGGAGATGTCTCCCCAGAACGTGCAGTTGAGGGCTGCTGCCAAAGCACAACCTGCAGATATTTATCTGTGGAGATTTTACCTCTTAATGATGCCCCCCAGCACTCTTATCTGAGCTGGTGGGTGCTCTAGTGCTTTCCATGCCATCCCTTTCCTGATCCAGGGGATGGCTACCACTCCTACTTGGTGCTTTTAGGCAGTTTGACTTCTCCAAAGAGTTGCAAGGCTGTTCTCATTTTCAGATGTTGGCTTTTTGGTCCTGATCTTGCCCCTGACAGAGTCAGAGCTTCCCTCCCGCCAGGAAAACAGGAAAGTCCACTTCGTTCCAAGTGTCTGGGATAAACTTCTGTTGAAAATAAAACTACACCAAGAGCGCAGTCACAGCCCTTCTGTGTCTGTCCCCAGAGTGAAATATGGCTTTTCTGAGTCCACCAATCTTCCTGTGCCTTGCAAATAAACTTGACAGTGAGCTTCAGGAGGATTCAGGACACTTGAAGGAGGCTTCATGCCTTAAATCTGATGGCACGTGCTGGTCTGGTTGCTGCTGAAATGCTCACCTGTCCTCTCCACCACTGTGTAAAGCTGAGATGAGGAATCCCTCCTACATTTGTAAGGCTTAGATTTTATCTGGACGAGAGAAGTCTAATTTTTAGCATGTTTTCCAAGTCAAAGCCTGGGGAAGGTGTTGGTGATGGTGTTACTGGTCAGAGCATTTGCACACACAGTGGAGAAGTTGAGAACTGGGGAGAAGTGTGGATAAAATCCCAGCAAATCTTATTTTCAGGTGGATCCTCTGCCCTGCTGCTTTCTCTGGTCCAAGTGTTGGGACATTTGGTCTGCAGCAGGCAGGGAAGGGCCCTGGTGGGTGTGGGAAGGGTTGGGTCACCCTGGTGAGACCTTTTTTAAAGGATTCACTTGTCAGGAAGGTGAACAGGAGGCCCAGGGGTGCTGCAGGGAAGGGGAAGAGCCTGCACTGCAAAAAATTAGGAGTAAATTGGTGCTGAGGGATGGGGATTGTGGGACCTCAGCTCCCTCTCTGAGATGACTGCAGCTTGGTGAGGCATTGTTTTAGGGACAAAAAGCACCCCCTTAACACTCTTTTTTTTTGTCTTATCTTGAAACTTAGAGAAACTTTTTCTGGTTTTCACCTCCAGGGTATTGCTTCTGAGCAATGTACCTCGGCCTGCCTTATGGGCCTGCTGATCCAGAGGCCTCTTCCAGACCCACATCACTTTCCTGCCTCTTTATATCCTAAATTTCACCTTAACAGTGGTGGGGTCTACCAGGCAGATTTGATGTGGATGGATTAGGGACTGATGGACTTTATTCCATGATGAATGAACACCTCTCCACCCTTGACTATCAGGGTAAATGTGACCCAGACACAGCCCTGGAGAAAGGACTGGTGCATTTGGTTAATTTTTGCTTTCTCCCTTGCTTGTTCCTTATTCTGACAAGAAAAAAGAAGGGAACAGCAGAGGGGTTGCTCAATTTCTCATCTGACAGTACCCCTGGAAGGTCAAAGGAACACCAAATTGTGATGAGACTGGCACATTTTTAATTCTCTCTCATTACAGCCTCTGTTAAACTACATTACAATAATTGCTTTAGTTCTGCTATGGTATTTTCAGGTCTCTTAATGCAGCTGTCAGCTCTGTGTGCTGGGAACTAGCACCAGAAAAAAAAAAAAACAACAACAAAAAAACCAAAAAACCAAAACCAGAATTTAAAAAAAAAAAAGGGAAAGGAGAAGAAACACACAAATGAAAGACTGGTAGACTGGCAGAGAGTGGCCAGGACTCGGCCAAATTTGGGATGAGGAGATGGTGAAGTCCAGGTTTGCTGGGGTTCTGCTCAGATCCTGCTGCCGAGGGACCTCTGTGAGCTGGAAACAAGGTTTGGGTTCTCACATCTCACCACAGGGTTTGCTCAAACCCCTGTCATAGAAATGGTGGAGTTTGGCACTCTGCAAGGTCTGGCACGATGGGAGGAGCACGCTGAAGAGGCATTTTGTATTTTGGATTTTCTTCAGAGGTTCTGAAGCACCCCTCCATGTGGGGCACTCGTTCTACCAGCCCCCTCCTTGGGGCAGGAATCTGGGACTAACTCAGGTCTGTGGATTCACTGCAGGACTGACATTTACTCACAGCACGTGGACCATGGAAAGAGAGGATTCAGCATCCACAACGAGGTGTTTGCTCAGCTCAGGAGCCCTCCCAGGCGTTGTGCTCTCTGTTATTTCAGCTTTCATAGGATTATAGAATCATGGCAGCTGAAAGGGACCTAGAAGGATCACTGAGTCCAACTCCTGGCTCTGCAAACCCCCCAAAAAATCCCACCATGTGCCTGAGAGCGTTGTTCAAACACTTCTTGAACTCTGCCAGGCTTGGGGCTGCAACTCAGGTTCTTCCTGGTGAAGAACCTTTTCCTGATACCCAGCCCAAAGGCTCCCTGGCACAGCTCCATGCCATGGTCCTTTTTGCAGCCACTCCTGGATTATTTGTTGCCATTCTCAGACAAGTGAACCACCTGTCCCTGAGCTCTCCAGGCTCGCACAGCCTTGGCCACCCCACGGCCAGCTTTGCATCCCAAATCCTCGTGTTCCTCCACATCTACAGCACCATCTGCACCCCAGCCCCACAGATCAGCAGCCCCTCATGCAAACCCTCCCTCCTCACCCTCAGAAATGCTGCCCTAAACCACTGCCTGCTTCAGAAAACCATTAACACACCCTTTAAAGAACAGACACTCCTTCCCTCCCCACATGTGCGCTCCAAAACAATCCCACCCCAAAAACATCCCCTTTCTCAACCCCACACCCTTCCACACACGCTGTCACACTTTCTCCGTTCCCACAGCCATCCCACATTCATTAATGCCTCCATAGGAATTTTCAACTGTGAGAAGAATTGTTCCTAATTAGTTAACAAGAAAGAAAAATAAAGTCTCCTAAGCTGTCAGCAATCCTCCAGAAAACCAGCAACAGATCTGAGCACCATTTGGTCTAATTAGTCTTGATATTTCACACAACATATTTCTCAATTTTTGGTGGAGAAGAGGATAAAAAAATCCCTCTGAGGAGAACAACAGGAGTATTTTTGTAGAGGGATTCAGTGGCAAAGCCAAAGGGAACTCTTAATCAACAAATGTGAATTTATATTCCTTTACTGAATCTTTCACAACATTTTCTTCATCTTCTGCCTGTATGGGCATGTGCAGGCCTGGGGTGGGGCCAGTCTGCAGCTGACATGGATCAAAATAGTTCTTTTGTCAGTATATCCTTAATTTCTCTCCTGTGGTGAGGTTGAAAGCCGTTGGTACTGCAGGAGGGTGGGGTCTGTTGGTGGAAGGATGCTGAGATTTACAGCATGGGATCCAAGTGCATCATTCCCACCTCAACACCTTCATGGATACCTGTCAGAACCCTGGTCACTGAGAATTTTAGGCTTTCTGGGCTAAAAAGCACTGACCCTCAAAAAACCACTACATTTGACCTGAAGCCCTGAAGAAAGTTTCCAAAACTGAGTGATAACACTAAGATTATGAGTGTGTAATTTAAATAAAAGTGGGTAATATCACAAAGCAGAAAACTTAGAGTTTAAAGTTTTCGAATAATATAATATGTATAAGGCAAGATGGAAATTTTTAAGCATAAACTAGTCCTTCTTTTTCACCTTCTTCATAAGTTTAAATAGTATTTTGTAATGAAATAAAAAAGCCCACATTGCAGACTATGAGTTCTTAGTTAAGTTAAAAATGAAAATAATTTAAGCGTCACATCTTAATTAGATAGTTTGTGCCTAAAAAGCCTTGTAGAAAAAAAATACGTTGCCATTTTTCACTTTGTTGGATAAAACTCACAGCTTGTGAGACTGGAACATAAATAAGAATTAATAAACATCTGAGTCCAAACAAGAAACACCATCTCCTGTGCGTTTAATCCCAACTCTAACAACAACAAAAAAAACCAAAACAAAAAAAGAGATATCTACATGAGTATCCATGGATATTTACACCTCAGACCTTCAAGGCTGCAGCGAGAGTTGGGCTCTGCTGTCCCACCCCTGCAAGTGTCCAAGGCCAAGCTGAACAGAGCTTGGAGTAAAACCTGGTCTAGTGGGAGATGTCCCTGCCCACGGGTTTGGAACAAGATGATCTTTAATGCCCCTTCCACCTCACACCTTTCTATAATTCCATGATTTTGTGTCTCAGAACAAAATTATGCAGAGCAAGTGAAATCTGCCTCCACTGAGAGGTGCTTGTCAATCCACACATGGTGTCTTTTCCCCTGTACCTGGCCCTGGTG
>VZSE01011441.1:0-23692 GCA_013398275.1 Promerops cafer
CCTCTGGCATATCCAGCGTGCTGGCAAAAACTTGGAAGAGCAGACCCACAAGGAGGCGGGGGGAATATTCCATAAATGGCTCTGGGCACCAGGGCAGGCGGAGGATCTCCCAAACCACCCTGGTTGCCTGCAAAGGACAAAGCAGCCTGAGACAGCGCTCAGTGCCGAGCTGTCCGTGTGGCAGGGCCCCAGCGTGGCAGGGAGAGGCCAGGAGAGACGCAGGGGGAGCAGCGGGCCTGGTGGCCCTGAAGCTGCCCCTAGGCCAGGTTTCAGCCCTTCGCCTGAGGCAGGGAGATGCAGTGGGGGAAGGAGGATGGAGAGCTGCTGGAGAGGCGGCCTTGGGGCCAGCAAAGGCCAGTTCCGGAAACTCACAGCCAGGGCAAAGACACTCGTTTTGTCCCCATCGGAGGTGCACGTGCTGTGCTCTGGCCAGTTCCCCAGCACATCGAGGAGTATCCGCTGCGCCGGCTCCGCAGTCCTGGGCGAGCACAGGATGGTCTTCCACATGGTCAAAGCAGCTCTGCGGGGTCAGAGCTGTGTCTCAGGGGCGTCTCAGACACAGCACTGTGCCCTGGGCAGCAGCGGGGACCTGAGTTGGCTGCCAGCTCTGCCTCTGCCCACTGCCTCTCACTGGCAGCACCCAGACAGNTTCCAGAAACTCACAGCCAGGGAAAAGACTCCTGTGTTGTCCCCATCAGAGGTGGACACTCTGTGCAGTGGCCAGTCCTCCAGTGCACAGAGCAGTGTTGGCAGCACCTTGTCCATTGCCGTTCCTGATGAGGCTATGGTCCTCCACATGATTGTAGCAGCTCTGTGGGATCAGAGCTCTGTGTCAGGAGGATCTCAGCCACAGCACCACGGCCTGGGCAGCTGTGGGGGGCCAGGTGACAGAGCCCTGGTGCCCTGAGGGGCAGGGAGGGAGCATGGCAGCAGGCTGGGTGGCTGACATGCCACAGCTGGGAAACAGAGAGCCTGGTGTGTCCTGGAACTCTCCACCTGTCTGTCAGACCCCACTGGACAGGCTGTAAAGGGTGATGGTCCCTGAGGGCCAGTGAGCCCTGAGGCCACAAGCTTCCCCAGCTTCCTACCTGTCACATGGTGGGGCACAGCGCAGGAGGGTGACCGCGACATCAGCGGGGTGTGCCTCGGTCAGCCTCAGGATGTCCATTAGCATCCTGTCATATGGAGGTGCACTGGATACGAGTGTCTGGTGCATGTTCCTCACAAAGTCTGGCACCTGGGGGAGGCACAGGGAGAGCTGGAGAGCTGCCAGAGCAGCAACTTCCCCAGCTTCCTCTGAGAAGTGCTTCCCTTCCCACCACACTCTGATGGCTTCAAAGGCTGAGGGGGGCCCAGCAGACCCAGCTTGAGGAGCCCCACAATTCCTGGGGGGATCCCGCCCTTGCCACAGGCTGCTTACTTCATTTGGGTGGGAAACAACTCTCTCCCCAAAAATATCCATGTTGGGAGCAGAAGCCTTTGTGTTTGCCGTGCTCTGAGTGGATGTGATATCAGTGTTGGCTGTGTGGTCAGTGCAGTGTCAGGGTCTGCATCCTCCTTCTTCTCCAGGCCATGCAGGAAGGTCTCTCCCTTGTGCCACCGAGATTTGTTCCTAAGGGCACGTGGGAAAAAAAGTTAAAGCCTGGGGACAACAAGGAACAGGGTGGCTGCACAGAGTCTCCCTGCAGCACCACCCTGTCCCATTGCCTCCTCTGGACACTGTAGCAACCGGCAGCTGTATCCCGATGTGTTACAAAGGGCCCTGTGACACGCAGCCACGTCCCTTCCCACGGCGCCCACCGTCACAAAGGGCCCTTGCACACCGTGCTGCGTGCCCTGGGCCCCACCCAACCCAGCCAGCCTGCCCTGCTGTGGGCAGCTCTGCAGGAGCTCTACAGGACTGAAGGACACGCTGGTGTCTCCCGACCCCACTGGGACACATGACTGGCTCAGACAGTCTTCTTCCCCTCCGTAACCATTGGGGGACATCTGGGAGCCCCAAAATCAGAGTGTTCTGCCTTAGCAGATTCCAAAGGGTGATGATCCTGTACCAAGCAATGAAAAGGATCCACTGCCACTGAGGTTGCCCACAGGCCAACCCATGTTGGTGTTGTGCCTGTGACCTAGGCAGATCTAGAGTTGGTCATTGCTGCTTGTTTGCCCTTATTGTTGATTGGTATAGCTCTTTGTCTCTTTCTGGTCTAGGATGAGAGGCCTGTGGAGGTTGCAGTCTGACCCTTTGGGACAAAAAGAAAACCCTGAAGGAGGAGAGGAGACTGAGGGGAGACCTCATTGGGGTCTGTATTCTCTCCTCATGAGGAGCAGTGGAGGGACAGCTCCCATCTCTGCTCTCTGTGACCAGTGACAGGACCCAAGTGCATGCCCAAGTGAAGAGGTTGAGGCTGTGTATCAGGAAAAGGTTCTTCCCCCAGAGGGTGCTGGGGCACTGCCCAGGCTCCCCAGGGAATGGTCACAGCCCCAGGGGTGCCAGAGCTCTGGGAGTGTTTGGACAGCACTCTCAGACACAGGGTGGGGTTGCTGGGGTGTCTGTGCAGGGCCATCCTCAAAACAATGCATCCCCACAATCCACATTCCTGTGGATGAACATGATCTCTCCATCAATAAACTCATGTTCATGGCCACTGCCTCACCAGGAACAGACTCTGGCTTTTCAGCGTGACTATAATTCACAGAAAGTTTTGCTATGAATATTTTTTCCCCTCCTTTTAAATCACGAACGGGCACTCCCCGGCGTGCCTCAGTGCTGGCTGCAGGTGAGCACCAGCGACACTACAGGTGCAGATCGCTAGAGCACGGGCAGCAGGGTAATGATCCCGCCGTGTATTCCGCTGGGAAAAACTCCTATTTTACAGCTTCGGCTGGCTTTCAAACAAGCGGGGCGTCCTCCGGGTCCAGTCCTGACTCCAGACTGTGCTAACGTGCTTGTCCGTGTGAGGATCCCCGGGAAACTCGTCCTTGGAGATGGCCACAAACATTCTCCCAGCCAGGAGCTGCTGTCGCTGTCCTGCCCATGTGGTGGAAGATCGGCAGAGGGCAGGGCAGTCCCACGAAGGATGGATGAGGACAGTTCCCAGGAGCCGGTATCCCGCTGCAGTGACGTGGGTGCCACATACGACGAAGAGGAGGCCAGGGTGCCCAGTCGACCTCCTCCCCAGGGAGGGTGCAGCCAGCTGGGCAGAGTCCCTGGCAGAAAATAGACCGGGTGCCAGTGAAAGTGCTCTTGGAGGTGCCAGAGCTCCTTCTCTCGGCATCCTTTGGGAGACGGGGAGCAAGCTGTCTACCACAGCCCTGTGAGGTCCACCCAGGAAGCAGCAGCTGAGATAAGCTACCTGTTGCACAGGTGCAAGGTCCACCTGGAGACAGAGCCATCAATAAACACACCCTCCCAGAGCTCGGCCAGGACTGAGCTCAGGGGCCTGGGGCTGTCACTGAAGAATGTTTGGTGGGGGCCCCAGGTGAGGCCAGCGAGACCCACTGGTGCCCTCAGAGACCCAGCAGCTGGGGTGGCCCAGGGTTTGAGAGGGCAGCAGTGAGTGCCTTGAGGGCACAGCTCTGCTTGGGGCTGCTCCTTGGCATGGGGGCTGAGGGGAGCTGCGTGGTGCTGGTGCCCATCGCCATGGCTGGTCATGATCAGCTCCTGGTAGCCTTTTCCTGAGTGGACAGGAGTTTATGGGGTTTTTTGGGGGATGGCCTGCTGGTTCAGCAAAAGGGGAAGAGCTGGGCACTGTGTTTGTAAAGGGGTTCTGCCAGAGCCCAGAGTACCCCCAACACCTGGTACCTTTGCTTCTGTGAAATCCCAGGAACACCTGGGATTGAGCTTTGGAAAGGGTCCTTGGCTGCCCAAGGCTGACTTGCTCGTGCTCTGCTGGGCGCTTGGAATGTGAATGTGCACAGAGGGGTCTCATCCCTGGAGATGCTCCTTGCCCTTCCCAGCAGACGGGCAGCAGAGAAAAGCCCCAACTTTGCTATCCAAGAATTGTAGCCAGAGAAATGAAGCAGATGGTCTTCTAGCTGTGCTGCCGGGGTGATGTGCCCAATTTCTGCCAGGGGCTGGGGGCCAGGCAGGGGTGGGGGAGCTGCACCTTCTGCAGAGACCTTGGGGAGGGGGAGTGGAAGGCAGAAAAACTGAACCCACAGCCCAGATCAGCAGCCTCCTGCCTGCAGCAACAGCCATGCTCGTAAATAGCGGGAAGTACGGAGAAGCAATGAAAAAATAAATAAATCACAAGAGGCAACTGCCCGAGAGTCCCCAGCCCTGTGGAGCACGTCAGGAGCAGAGAGGTGCCCACTGCCCAGCAGGCTCCGTGAGGGGAGCACAGGGAGCTGCAAACCCACACCTGTGCTCCTACCTGCTGCATTTGGGGAGAGCTCTGACACCTCGAGTTCTCTCTGGGACAGAACCAGCCCCTTCCCTGGGACACTCAACCCCAGCATGGGAGGGGAGGGGAGAGGGCCCCTTCCTCCCCACCTCCAGCCGACAGCAAGGGCAGGAATGGAAGAGAACAGAAAGCCTCTAGGGGCCAAATTTGCACCTTGTTTCGCTGCTGGGGGCTGAGGGGTGGGAATTTGGCAGCTCTCCTTCTTTGGAAAGGGTCCAGCTGCCTTAGGAGAGAAATTCCTTGCATAGCTTTGCTGTGAAGAAAGTGCTGACCCGTTCGGGGGCGTTTGCTGAGCAAGTGAAGACGAGCCAAAGGCAGCTTGTAAGTGCTGGGAGAAAATGGCCCAGTTTGCTCATCACCGGGGTTAGGCAGCAGGTCAGGCTCCCCGGGGGAAGCCGTGCCTGGGGACAGTGGCTTTGTGAGCCATGGGGGAGCCCATGAGGATGTCCCGACGCTCCCTGGCTTCACACGCCTCCAGAGATGATCTGACTGCAGCACAGAGGCTGCTGGTGCCACGCCATGAGAGCATCAGAGTGACCTGGCAGCTACATCCAGACACTGGGGCCCAGGAAAACCCCACATTCCCAGGGGTGAGAGCCAGGGGACACCTGGAGTACTGGAATCTCGGGGTGGGGATGGGATAGTGGGTCAGGGAGGGGGCCTTTAGCTATGGTGTGACTCGGAGCACATCTTGGGATGCAAGGGACTCACACAGGACACTGACCACTGCGGTGTCAAAGGGGATTTAAACCAGCAGCACGTGGCTGGGGGAGAGGGCACGGAGGGACTGAGGTGGGAAATGCACCTCACCTTCACTTCTGAAAATGCCAGCAGAAAAACAAACAGTGTAACTGCAATAAATACGGGAGGCAAACCCAACCTCTTGCAGTGCCAGGAGGGCAGGCAGTGCATGACTAAAAGAGTGTTGATTTAGATTAGATAAGAGGCAGCATTTTTTAGGGTGAGGGTGGTGGAACACTGGCACAACTTGCCCAGGCAGGTGGTGGATGCCCCATCCATCCCTGGGAACATTTAAGGTCGGGATGGACGGGGCTCTGAGCAACCTGGTCTAGTGAGAGGTGTCCCTGCCCATGAGATGGTGTTTAAATGTCCCTTCCGACCCAAACCATTCTGGAATTCTATGATTCCATGATTCTATGTTCCTTTGCCTGGACAACAGAGCAAGGGCAAACCTAAATGTGCTCCCACATCAATACCAGGCACCTAAAGCAGCTGCTCACGGATTTTAGGGGAGGCTGTAATAAAAAGACACTTCAACTTGCAGACTGGATTGAAGTGTCGGGGAATAAGACATAAGGATAAAACTTTTGAATGCAGTACATGGTGCCATTCCCCCAGAAACAGTCTGAGAACCACCAGGAAAAGGTGCTACTCTGGATCTGCTCTGAAAATGAGGAAATGTGTCCAAAAAAACCCCCAAAAAACAACAAAGCAGGCCGACCCCAGACAAAAAAATTAAGAGTCCAAGGAAAAGTGATGCTGAGGAGTAGAAGGTCTCCCAGAAGAACAGGAAAGCTGAAAAAACACATCAAGTCAGATATAAATAGGGAAGCAAGTGGACTAGGAGCAAGCTGGAGGCTTGTCCTGCTAAATGTACTCAAACCAGTGACCAGCTCAGTCAGTGTTCTGCAGGGATTGAGAGGTGGGAAGGGTGCACAGAGAGGGGATGGACACAGTGACAGGGCTTTCCCCTGGGGACGTTCACACTCCCACCCATTTTTTTCCCTCAAGGTGGGAAAGGCTCTTAAATTGGAATAGAAGTCCTGGTGGGGTTATCCTGGAGAGACAAGCTACGTGTCCTGGACAGTTTGGAAGTGGCCAACACCACTGATGGTAAGGAGGAGCATGGAGTAGGAGGATCCTCAAGCGTGGGGATCCTCACAGGAGCAATCCTTCCTTGGGGCCACTCTCCCTCCCCAGAAGGGAGCCTATGCATCCTGGCACAGGGAACTGGGGCAGAACCTCGGGGTATCCAGCTGCTGAGCAGTCCTCAGTAGGGAGCTGGGAATTTTCTTTTCCCAGGGAGGAAACACCTCCTATTTTGAGTCTTGCTGGAGCAAAGGACGTTGATTTCTTTTTTTCTCTTTGTTTTTCTTTTTTTCTTTCCTTTTTTCCTCTGTTTTTCTTTTTTTCTTTCCTTTTTTTCTCTTTTTTCCCCCCAGATGAGTCAAAATTGACCATTCCTCTGCAGAGGAGATGCCGAGTGCAGCCTGGGAGAGAAGAGGTGACAGCCTCGAGGCTGCTGGGACAATCCCCAAGGAAGCAGCAGGAACACAGCAGGATCTTCCATTTTGGGGCTGTTTCCTCTGTGTTACCTGCACAGGTGTGTTCCACTACCCACAGCATCCCCAGGGCACTGCTGCTCCCTCGTGCAGCCACCTGCACTGCAGCCTGTGTCCTGTCCACATCCAGCTCCCTGTGAGGCCAGAGACAGCCACCTCAGTGCTGTGCCTGCCAAGGTGACAGGGATGCTTTCAGGGCTGTCCCCCAAGTGACAGCCTGGGCTCAGCCCCATTACTCCCTCCTGGGGGTCTTTGTCTTGCCTGGCTGGATTTCAGGGCTTTTCCTTGAACAAGCACCTGTCTGGCAATGTGGGAAGGAGGAGGAACGTGTTCTTTTTCTCCAGTTAAAAATGAACTGCTTTTGAAGTGGTCCCTCTGGAAGGGTTGGTGGGGGGAAGCAGGAATCCAGATGAGTTTCCTTGCTTTGTGGCTGCTGGCCTTGGCTCACACCAAGCAGGGAAGGCAGTCGGTGCTGATTTGAATTGAATTGAATTGAATTGAGCTGCACTTTGTGGGGAAAACAGGAAGGGGCACAGCCTGTGGAAAGGAGGGAGATCCTGGAAAACCCATCCCAGCCAGGACTTGGAGGCTGTGGATAGCTCCCACTGGTCATAGGAGGGATGTGGAGGGGCTGGAGCTGGCAGCCGGGTGTTCCAGTGTGGGAGGAGAAGGACTCCTCCTTTGCATGAGCAATTCAGGCATCACAGAAGATTTTGGGAGCTCTCCCGACCTTCCTAAGTTCGGCAGAGATGAGGACCAGCCCTTGTTACCAGCGAGCCCCAGCCCTGCAGAGGGATGGGGGTTTGGGCAAGATGTGCAGTGCGAGGGGGGAAAGGGATGGTCTCTCCATCTTCTCCAACGGGTCCCTCGGAAGCTTTGAGGGGACCAGACCTGCACCCCGTGGATGCCCCGAGGTCTGAGGTGGCTGCAGAGCTCTTCCCTCCTCCTCCTGCAGTGCTGGCCCGCGGCTGCAGAGCGGGAAGGGAAACAAGTGCCATTTCCCACAGCCAGCCGAGGGGCAGGGACCCGAGGGCGAGCCGCTGGGATGAGGCATGCGAGAAGCATCCGCCGCGTCCCCTTTCCCATGGAATGCTTCTCCCGGTCCTTTCTCTGATGTGTGCTGAAGTATTGGTTTTCCTCTGGAGTGGATGAGTCACGGAGAAAGTCGGGAGGGAGCGGGGGCTGCCTGGACATCCCAGGTGCCCTGTCTTGCTGGGAAGGCTGTGTGGGAGGAGCAGGCACTGCCCCGGGGTGCGGGCAGAGGGCACGGAAGATGCGTGTGAACCGGGGAGCTGGGGCTGGCTCTGTCCCTGCAGACACAGCACGGGGCTCCCCAGTTCTGGGAAAGGAAGGGGGGGTCCCTCCTTTGGTCTCCCTCACCCTTCCCCGGGGAGGAGGTCACTGTGCGTAGGGGTGAGCTCCCAGCTGTCCCTCTGCTGGGTGAGTGGCTGTGTCTCTGCTGGCTCCGCAGAGCTCTCGCTTGCCCTTCTCTTTCGGCAATTTCGTTGACGATGTCCAGCTTGGGAGTGCGCCCGGCCGGCTCTGTCACGCCAGGGTTCCGCCAGATGGGAGCTCTCCACGGCAGCGGCTGCGGGATGCGCTCAGGGCTGGGGTCCCCTTCCCAGCAGCTCTGTTTGCAGGGCTCAGGGCTGTGGGCTGTGCCGCCTGGAGCCTGTCCTGCCCCTGCTGCGCCGGGAGGTGACGGTGTGCTGGGTCCCTGGCCCCACGCACCGCCCTGCTGAGCCTCAGCAATCTGTGCTGCCACATCCCATCCTCTTCACATGCATGTGAAGGGTGGGCTCCAGATCCCACAGCATTTCTGCTGCCAGCCAGGCCTCCAGCAGCCCCCGGAACACCTCGTGCTCTCTGCAGCCCCTCGCTAACACATCCACCGGCTCTGGCTGCCGGGGCCGGGCGTGCTGCTGCCCCACTCCCAGCCCCGGCAGCCCGGCCTGGCTGAGCTCATCCTCCGCCTACATGGGCAGGTAATGTGCTCCCGACTCAGTCAAGCCCTTGTGCCTGCCAATTTTCCTCATGGAGGGATTATCTGGATTTCCAGTTGTTCCCACTCCCTGCTGTGTTGCCTGGGTCCTTCCCAAACGCCCACCTTTGTGCCTGTGCGTGCTTCACCTCTGGAAAGGAGGGATGGTTTTCACATCGTCCCTCACCACATCCTTGCCACAGGTGTCAGCTGAAGGCAGGGCATGGTGCTGCCCTTTCCTGAGGACATCCTGGCAGGTCCTGGGCCATCAGCAGGCACAGACTTCTGAGCCAGAGCAACAGATGCGGCAGCAAGACGCAAAACCAGCTGCTCCCAGGGGTCCCGAGCACTCACGCCTGGAGGCTGCCCCCGGAGGAAGTGGCTTTAACACGGACAAATGGCACATCAAAGCGGCAGCACCAGCCACAGCCTCCCCTTGGGGATGGGCCCAGATGGGACAGCCCTGCCTGGTGGTAGTTTTTTTCTCCCTCTGTCTGCTTCAGCCTTTATTTTTCCGCAGGGACACTCTCCGCCTTCTTGTCCTTTATTGCCCCTCTGACCCAATTCCTGTGTCCCCCACTGCTCCCCAGCCTGCTCGCTCGGCCTGGTGGCAGCAGGACCAAGCAGGTCACAGGAGCCTCCGGAGGCAGCCGTGCACAAGCCACGTTTCTGGGCCCTGGCGACAGCTCGCCGTGCCTGCTGGCACCCCCGCCGCTCCCACGGCTCTCGGGTCACGGCTCCTCGGGCCACCGGCGCCTGGGGACGCGCCGCCCCTCCCAGCGCCGGGCCGGGAGGGGGCCATGGGCCCTGGCCATGTGTGCCAGCCCCGGAGCCACTGCCTGGGCCCCAGCAGACGGAGTTTGCAACCCCTCCTCTCTGCCCGAAGGAGGGAAAACAGGCCAGTGTCCCGCAGGGTTGCCAGGGTGACATTTTTTGGCGGCCGTGCTGTCTCGGCCGCTGAGCTGGCAGGGGCTGTGTGCTGGGAGCTGGGGCAGCCCCTCTGTCCTCGCACCGGGGTGCCCCTGCCCGGGGCCACCCGGCAGCGTGGGACCACCGGCCGCGGGATGCAGGTGGGAGCCAGGCGCAGGGGTGTAGGGACAGCGGGACTCTGCAGGAGCCACACAGAGATGAAAAATGCCAAGGCTTTGGTGGAGCTGGGAGCCCGCGGGGTAAGAGAGACTTTTTGGCTGGGACTTGGGAAGTCTGGGCTGCAAGCTGCAGAGCCACCATCGGAGCACCGCTGGTTTCCATTTAGTCGTCCTTTGCCTCTACTGGCAGCGTGGGTGTCCCTCCTCCCGCGGCGGGCAGTGTTTGTTTGCTTGGGAAAAGATGAGCCTCATTATCTGTCCTCCGCGGCTCTCGGACTTTAAAGCTCAGCAGGAGGAGATTTTGTGATGGGAAACTGCCCTGGTGTCAGGCAGGCTTTGCACGGGGGTCTGCTGGGGGGGGACCACGGCCCCGCTGTGGCAGTGGGGACAGCACCAGGACTGAGACACGGGCGAGACAGGAGGGTGGCAGAGGGTGATGCGCTTGAACGGGCGCGGCCGGGTCAGGCAGAGTGCGGCGGTGCAGCGAGGAGGAAGTGTGGGATGTAAGCAGCTCCACATTCACCTGCAGCAGGATAACATCTCTGTGCTCCGTGTGTGGGAAGGTCTAGGCAGGCGGTCAGCGTAGCCCCGAGGGCTTGCTCCTCCCGGCCCCGGCAGCGCTGACAGCACTGGAAGGACCAGAATTCCCCCATGGAGCCAAAGCAGCCTTCCCGGAGCTGCCCACAGGCTCTCCCACCCCACCAGAGCACTTATCCACCCGCCCTGATCCAGCCCATATAAAGCCAGGTCACTCTGAACAGGCCTCTGCGATCACGCAGGATCCTTCGCCATTTTCAAGGAGATTTTTTTTTTCCAAGCGCCATCCTTGCCCCAGGACTCTCCTCCCCCTTGCTCCAGGCCCTGCAGCCCATCCAGCCCTCCAAAATCCCTTCGCGGAAGGGCAGCCCGGTCACTCGGGGCTGCCACGTGTTGCCTTTTGTGCAGCTCAGGTACTCCAACCTCTACCTGGAGGGAAGGAATCCAGCTGCGGGAGAAGAAAGGGCTGGGAAATCACTCAGCATCCAGCTGGGAAAGCATAAATCCAAGAGTCCTGACCACGTGAAAACGTTCTGCAGCCAAACAAGAGGCAGCTTCGGTGTGTATTCATGGCCCCCAGACCGGGGCTGAGCCGAGGGGCTGCCTGCCTTTGGCGCCGTTGAAAGATTTACAGCCAAAATTCGGAGAGCACTAGCGTGCCCCTGCCCGAGCACAGAGCCGAGCAGCTGGATGTCCTGGTTTATCCTGCTAGATCCAAACCTTGCCTTAGACTAAACACGCCTCTGCCATCATTAGTGAATCACTTCTACATCCCCTCGAAGCTTCCAGGGCTTGGGTTTCAGAAGCTTTTTGCTGCCGCGGGGCACTGAAATGCTACGGAAGACAAAGCAAGGTGTGGCAGCAGGTTTTGTGGGGATTATCCCGCTGGGATAATCCAGGGGCTGGGACTGGAGGAAGATAAAAGCTGCAGCATGGGGAGGAGTGAAAGTGGCAGCAGCCCCAGCTTTAACTCCTTTCCCGGCACGGGCAGGGTGAGGTGCGGGGCGCTGCCGCCCGGGCTGTGGCATTGCCGCCCGCAGCCAGAGCTGCCCCGGGAGGGTGTCCAGGAAGCCCCCGGCTCCGCACCCTGCCGGGCTGGGCTGGCTTCACGGCACCACGAAGGAGGCAGCATCGTGGAGTTCCCGAGCCCCGCGCACCCAGTGAGGGCGAGCGAAGGGCCAGGAAAGGAGAACAGCGGGTGCCATGCCGGGAGCGCCCAGCCCTGCTCCGTGCCCCGGGACTCGCATGAGTGCTGGGAGAGGGAATGAGCTCAGCTTGCTGATTCACTCGCTCCTTCAAGACCAGACCTGGCCCGCGAGCCGAAGCGCAGGGCTTGGTGGAGCAGGAGGTGCCAGGGCAGGTTCTGCGGGCGCTGGGTGCCCTTTGGGGGTGAGGGTGCTCACCCTGGGGCAGAGGCGGGATGCTCCTCGGGGAGGGATGTTCTTCGGGAGGGATGCTCCTCGGGGAGCAGAGCTGTGCCTCTCCCGCTCACCCGCCCCCGGGGAGTGTCCCCGACCCCTGCAGGAGACCGACGGCCGTGAGAGCCCCGGCCCCGGGGGCTGGGGGCGGGCTAAGCCCCGGCCCCGGCTCACCCGCCCGGGGCGGGCCGGCCCTGCCGCCCCTCCCCTCCCCGCCTCCCGGGCTGTACGGATCACGCCGCTCGGAGCCGAGCCGAGCCGAGCCGCCGGCACCGAGCGGGCACCATGCGCACGGGGTGAGCGCCAGGGCTGCGGGGGGCACCGGGCCCCTGGAGCCGCCGGGTATGGGGGGGCACAGGTAGTGCGGGAAGCACGGAGCCGCCGTGGAGAGCCGGCGCCGGGACTCTGGAGCCACCGGGGAGGGAGGCACCGGGACCCTGGGGGGCAGGGGGTCCTCGGTGTAAGCGTGGCGGGACCCCAGGGGCACCGGTGCTGCGGGTCACCGGGGAAGGCTGGCACTAGGACCGGGAAGCCGCCGGGGTGGGGGGCACGGGTAGCGCGGGAAGCCCGGTGCCCTGGGACACAAGGGCCTGGGGGGTCCCCGGACCCTGGAGCCGCCGGGGCTGGGGGTCCCCGGACCCTGGAGCCGCCGGGGCTGGGGGTACCCGGACCCTGGAGCCGCCGGGGCTGGGGGTCCCCGCTGTGAGCACGGGAGGACCTCGGGGTGGGGCTGGGGGCCGGGGGGCGCCCCGTATTCGGCAGGAGGGTGGGTGACCTCTCTCTCCCCTTCCCTTCCCGCAGGTGCCCCCAGCCGCGGCTGCTGCTCGGCCTCTTTGTCCTGCTGGTCCTCGCTGCTTCCCAGGAGCCGGGTAACGTGCACGGGATGCTGCGGGATGCTGGGGAGGGGGGTGCCTGCCGCCGTGCCCAGGGTCCCATACCTACCCCCATCCCTTGGGAGGCTCTCTCCAGCAGGAATGGGGGCTGGAGTCTCCCCTCGGGCCAAATGCTGCGCCCAGTCGTGATTCCCGAAGTTGGGGGTGATTTCTTCAATGGCCACATCCCTCGTGGCTCCCGCACCCGGAGGGTCCCGTGTGCTCCATCCCATCAGCGGCCAGGGATGCTGGGGAGATCCTTGGCTGCAGTTCCCTGGGAGGAGAGTGGTTTGTCAGGTCCGTGCTGGCTGTGGGACAGACGGGGTGGCGTTGCCCCGCAGTGGCCGTGCTCAATGTGTGTGTTAGTGGTTTCTCCACGAGTCCTCCCCGTGGCTGCAAGTCCTTGGAAGTGTTGTGAGGGGCCGGCAGCCTCGATCGTATGCCCTGGGGATGCAACACCTCCCACACCCTTCTGGGCTTTTCCCTGCCCTCGGGGCTCCCTGTAACATCCCACTTCTCAAGCTGCTGGTGCGCCGGGAGAGGGGAATTCGGTGCTGACTCAGCTCTCCAGCCCTTCTTTCCCCACGAGGCACACGAGCCGGTTCTCCCACTGCCTGTGTTTCTGGTGAACTTTACCTCCCCGACAGGGAAGCTTCCTGGCGGCTGCCAGGCGGGATGAAAGCCCTCCTCCCCTTGCAGCCGCTCTCTGGATGTGTGCCCAGCGCCCGGGGGCAGGAGCAGCCACGGCTGACTCAGGGAGCCCCCACTTGGATCCCAGGAGCCCCAGCTGCCAAAGCAGCCGAGCTGCAAGTGACAATCCAAAAACCAGGGCAGGGTGGATTTTCTCTAGGGTAGTGGTCTGGCTGTCTTTGGCTTGTGGCAGCATGGTGTGAAGCATCTCAGGTGTCCCTGTCTGCTGTCACAGGCTGGGCACGACGTTTCTGTTAGTGGCATCCCCAGGTACAGGCGAGCTGGAAGTCGGCCGTGCAATTGGTGGATTACTTACTGGAGCAAGGCTTTGTGTCATCTAGGAACAGCTCTAGCACTGCTCTGTGGGCAGCGGGGTCAGCCGTGGAGGGAAGCAGGCTGGCTGGGGCAGCAGGGATGCCCAGCACTCCCAGAGCATGTCTGGGAACGCTGGGAGAAGCTCTCCAAGTGCCCCGGGCTGCATTCATGATGCTGCTTTCCATGGCGTGGGTGCCTCCCCAGGGACCATGGGAACAAAGCTCCCCATGGAGATCTGCAGAGATGGGAACACGGCTCCCATGTGAAATCCTGAACTGGCTATTTTAGGTCCCTGGAGACTGTCCAGTGCAGCTGAGCCGAGCTGGAGGGCTGGGCACTGCTTTAATAGTGGGTACTCAGAGTTATCCATGCCCTTCCCACCCTCTGTCCATCAGCATCCTTGGGCACTCAGGGCTGGCCAGGACCCTCTGCTGAGCTGCAGATGCATCCTCCAGCTTTGGGCAGCCAGGCTGGGGGGCCCCAGGAGGTTTCCCAGGGCGTGCAGAGGGGATGAGTGCCGGGCCACCGCTGGCAGGGAGCTGCCCGTCTCACCCAGCTGACTTGGCCATGTCCCAAAGGCAGGCTGCAGATCGGGTTTTAAAGGAATTCAGCGGGTTGGTGTGGTTTTTTTCCCTCTTTTCTTTTTTTCTTCCCCCCCTTCCCTTGGTTCAATGTCCAAGGACTGCAGGGCCTGTTCTGCCAGCCCGCCTTTGTGATGGCTTCTGGGGAATGTTTGCTCCGAAGGCTGTCCTGGCATGGAGATAACCTTTCTGTTTATCTGCCTGCCTTGCAAATTTGGGGGCTTAGCTGCCCCAAGCTGGGCTGGCCTCTTATCACTGGATCTCTGGGATTCCTCAGGAAGGGCACATAGCCATGAGGAATAGTGTGGGGATGCTGCCACAGGTCTGGTCTGGAGAGCGTGGAGGGAATCACAAATAGGGCTATGAGTGACCCCAAGCATGGGCTGGGGCAGATGCTGGGAAAATCCCCATTCCCAGGGGGGCAGTCCTGTGCCAGATCCCTGGATAGGGGTGATCAGCTGGCCAGGCCACCCCGGTCTGGTGGTAGAAGCAACCATGCATTGGAACAGACTGCCCTGGGAAGTGATGGAATCACCATCCCTGGAAGTGTTTGAAGAATATGTAGATGTGGCTCTTGGGGACATGGTTTAATGGTGGAACTGGCTGTGCTGGGTTAGTGGTTGGATCTGATGATCTTGGAGGTCTTTTCCAGCTGTGATGCATCCATGAGTCTGTTATCTTCTCTCACACTGGATTTCTGTGCATCAGTTTGGGGCTGGGAGGAGCCCCAAAAGCTGCCCCAGCTCTCTGCCGTGCTGCTGCTCAGGGTGCAGGCAGCACCTGGGAATTCAAGCTGCCTCCTCCCACTGTTATGGACAGCAGGTGCTGGAGCTGCAGCTGGAGAGGCTCAGTGCTGATAATTCCCATCCCCAGTGAGCCTTGTGTCCTGCTGGCTGGGATTCCTCACAAGCGTGCGGCGCCGTGCAAAGCCACGTGCAGCCTGTGACACAACTGCTCTGGTGTCAGGACCTGGCGGGCTTTGACAGGTGGATCAGAGCTTTCCTAGCATTATTTTAGGAATTTCTTCAAAAGACATGGGGGAATTGGCTGTGGGCAGCACCCAGCATCGTGGGTTTGGCTCAGGCAGGGTTGGCACCTCTCAGCTCTGATGGTGTTGTTTGACTGCTGAGGTTCCCAGCAGGGGCTGGAGGAACTGGGGAGGGTGCTGTGCTCCAGGAGCTCCTCAGGCTCTTCACCTCCTTATCAGCTGGCAGGATTGCTGTTTGCAAAACTTTATCTGTGCCGTGGGAGCTGCTGGGGAGGAGGAGCTGCTGGAAGGGGCCGAGGCTGTGGGCATCTCCCTGCAGCACCTCTGGGCTCCTGGTCCATCACCCTGGCAGGTGGATCCCATCCCTCCTGCCTGTCCCAAGGAGGTGGCGGCAGGGATGAAGTTGCTGTGCTTGGATGGTGCTGGAAATTAGGTTTAAAAAGAACCTGAGTATTCCTGCAGAGTGGCTGTGCTCCCTGGCAGGAGTTTGCTTCTGTTGAAACACATGACCTTTTCAAGCCCTAATCCTAATTTTTCCATTACTTCCCCAGCTCTGTAGCTGAACTTGGTCCATCCACAGCATCCGTTCTCCCAGAGCTCTTGCCTTGATTTTGGGTTTCCATGTGGTGTCTGCTGGCCCAGCATGGCCGTGAGTGTCTGGGAGCTCCCTCCCCACTGCTGTGTGTCCCTGGAGGGATGGAGAGCTGCTCTTCCCTGTGGCCACTAGAAAACCCTGCCCATACACTCCCATATTCTGGAGAAGCAGGGGTTTTTTTTGCTCTGAAGAGCAGCCTCTCAGTGACACTGCTCCCTATTTATTTTGGCCTGCAGCTGGACTAACCTCTCCTTCCAGTGTTTATGGCGACAAAACTTGGGTGCTGTTAAAGAGCAAATCCAAGCCCTTGGAGGAAACATTTTGCAATCCCGCTTCAAGCGTCATCTTCTGGCTTAAAAAATCCCTGAGCAGAAAAAACTGTGCTGCTGGGAAAGTGGCTTTGCTCTTGGGGGGGATGTCACCACTTCTTTATAAGGAGGCAGGAGCGTGCGGACCGGGGGACGAGGACTCATCCAAGGCTGCATCCTCTGATAAAAAGGAGGGAGAAGGACTTTTTACATGAGCCTGGAGTGACAGGACAAGGGTAATCATCTTCACACTGATAGAGGGGAAGGTTGGATGGGATATTGGGATGCAATTCTTCCCAGTGAGGCCCTGGCACAGGGTGCCCAGAGCAGCTCTGGCTGCCCCTGGGTCCCTGGCAGTGCCCAAGGCCAGGTTGGACATGGGGGCTTGGAGCACCCTGGGAGAGTGAAAGGTGTCCCTGCCCATGGCAGGGGTTGGAAGAAGGTGAGGTTTGGTGTCCCTTCCAACCTACCCCACATCCTGTGACAGGGACACCACGTCTCTCCTGCACCACTCTGGCCTGTCGTGACTGTTAGGGATGATACTCTAAGCCCTGGAATAGCAATCCCAGAAAGTGCACTCTCTTTTCTCCCAAACTCTTGATAGTTTACCAAGAAAAGAATTAATTCTGGCATTTCAGCAGAGAGTTCAAAGTGCTGAAGAAGACATCTGGGATTAAGTATTGATGTATATCAGTATGTATATCAGTATGGATGTATATCAGAGGTACAGGATTAATAATAAAACACTCTAACGATTCTTCTGGTGTATCTGATGACACTTGGGAAAGCACTGGAGAAGAATCCTTTCCAAGAGCATGCTGCATCTCTCTGACTGAGTGTGCAGCCTGGAGGCAGTGTCTTGGATGCTAGGAAGAAATTCTTCCCTCTGAAGGTGTCGTGGCACTGGTACAGGTTGATGAGAGCAGCTGTGGCTGCCCCTGGATCCCTGCCAGTGCCCAAGGCCAGGTTGGACGGGGCTTGGAGCAGCCTGGGCCAGTGGAAGGTGTCCCTGCCATGGCAGGGGGTGGGACTTTAAGGTTCCTTCCCACCCAAACCACTCTGAGAGGTTCCATGATGGATGAGCTCCACCTCACCCCAGGTCCCAGTTTCCTCTCTGCCAGCTGTGGGGGTGCTCCCCCTGGCTCTCCTGTCCTGCATTCCTCATCCTTTGGGTAGTGATGTGTGTGCAGCAGCAGGGAGGATGTGCCCTGTCCTGCTGATGGGTGGGAGGTGGTGCAGTGGAAACCTGCAATGATTTCAGCTGGTGCTAAATCCCCTTAAATCCTGGGGATTGGGAACAAGTCCCTGACTTTGTGGGCGGAGGAAGGCACGTGGTAGCAGTGAGTGTGGCTTTTAGTGTCGGGCTTGGTTAGCCTGGGGAGCTCGTTGCCAAAGATATCATTGAAGCACAAGGAGCTAAAAAGGGTTAGAAAGTGGTTTGGAAATTTGTACAGCTAACAGGGGCTCTGGCATTGCCTTAATATGGATTTGGAGCCACTGGGAGAGACAGAGGGAGAGCTGGAGCAGGCTTGAGGGCATAAAAGCTCCACACTTTTGAGGTTTGAGTGTGGTTAATCAGCCCTGTGGGGGTGAAGGGGTGGTTCCCACTGGCCGAAGGTGGGTGGCTTTGACCTCCTAAGGAGTGCTGGCATGAAGCAGGACACTGACACCCCCTGGGCTGGGGGCTGGGGCTGCTCCAGGGCCGAGGCTCCAGAGGCTTGCTGTGCTGCTCCTGGCTCTGACCAGCAATGCCATTTGGCAGCAGCAGCCCCAGCACTGGGGCTTTCTCAGCAAACAACATCTGGTCCGGAACATCCCGTGTCTTAAAAAGGTTGCTTTTCTGGAATTTTTATTGCTTTTTTTTGGCATCGCCTCCCAGCCCTTTTCTAAGATGGAAATTGGTCATTAGTGGATTTTATTGTAGTTTTATTTTATTCACAAGCTCAGTCTTCTTGTTTCCTCCTCCCCTGGGGTCTGTAAGATCTGGCTGTTCCTCTGACCCTGTCCCCAGGTTGTGGGAGGCTGCTCAAACAGCCCAGGGTGGGAATAGGAGCTGGGGCACCTGGAACCCAGCATCACCATCCTTGTGCTCTTGCCGCTGTCATCACTGGCATAAATCTCTGAGAGCCCAATGGTCCTTGAAGCTATCTCTGAGTGCATAATTCCTAAATTAGCCACTTGCTTTCCCTCTGGGAAACACGGTAATCAAACCAATTTATTCTTTTCCACCCTCCTCGTTAGCCTGTAACTTAATTGAGTTGGAGATTGTTGACTTTCGGATAAACGGCAACTTTTTGATAACCCCCAGATAAGCTGGTGGTACTCACTTGTGGCTTGGTGGGAAGGCATCTGTACAGCTCATTCCTTCCCCTGGGTCCCAAAATACTTTCCAGAGGGGCCAGGACCTTTATCCTGGGGACCCAGGACGTGTGGGTGACATGGAGCCCCTGGACACCTTTTGTGACCCCATCAGTGATGCCAGCATCTCCCCAGGTGGGTTCCAAAACTGGAGAAGTGCCCTGTCCTGCTGAGAGCTGGGGCTCAGGGTGCTACTGATGGGAGGGAGTGGGTGGATTAGACACCTGCAATGATTGCAGGTGGCACTAAGTCCCCTTGGATATTGGGGCGTGAGGGAAAGTCCCAGCCCCTGGCACTGTGGGTGGAGAGAGGCGTGTGGCAGCAGCACGCCTGTGATTCTTGGCTTTTCCTGTAGATTCTTTGAATGGTTTGGCTTGGAAAGGACCTCAAAGCCCATCTCGTTCTAGCCCCTGCCATGGGCAGGGACACCTTCCACTATCCCAGCTAGCTCAGACTTCAGGGTTTGATTAACCAGTTGTTACTTCTGCAGCTGCTCTGGGCACATCTTTTTCGTGGGGAGATGGCGATGTCAGGCCATGAAGGTGGAGGGTGTGGGGGGGTCCTGGCATCCCCCATGCCTGTGTGTGCTACCCAGTGGGCTGGGCTGGGCTCTTGGTCAGAGTCTAATCCCACCAGGATTCTCCTCGTGCTGGGCTGGATGGAGATATCAGACAGTTCCCTCCCAGCTAGGATGCAATGGGGTGGTGGGCCTGGCTCCCTCTGGGTGCCAGGGGGATGGGAATCCTCATGGCATCCTTCAAGGCCGGGCTGCCAGCGCGGCTCCAGCCAGGCCGTGGCTGATGCTGACACTGATGGCTCCTTTCCCACCTTCTCCTGGGGCTCAGCCGAAAGAGTTAAGGAAGCCACTGGAGAGGGGCCCCCAGAGGCAACTGCTGGAGGTAATAATCTTCTTTCGGCTCCTTTTTCTTTTCCCCTGCTAATTGTGGAGTTGACATCGTCCCCTCTCATGAAAGGCTCTTTTGTCAGCCGAGTTGCTGGGCAGAGCCCAGGCTTGGCAGCAGGTTGCGAGCCCCGGGCCGTCTCCTGTGCATCCCTCTCCAGCGGCAGGTAGTGAAATGACTCTTTCAGACACAGCGATGTCCCTCCCTCTTTGGCTCCCGTCTGAAACGAAACCAAACACCTTCAACAGCGACAAAATCCCTCCTTTCAGCCAAGGGAGCCTGATTTTCGGCGGGTCCCAGCTCGGCAGGGCAGCGGAGGGAAAGGCCAGCCCGTCTAGACTCTAATCCGACAAGCGCTGCGTTTCTTCGCCCACGAGTGTCCCGGCAACGGGATCGACCCGCGGTGCGGGCGGGCGCTGGCGGGATCCCCCTCACCCCAGGGCGCCCGGGTGCCTCCGGGCACCCCCAGAGGTGGGCTGGGCTCTGGCCCCCTCCCCGTGCCCACCCCGAGCTCTGCCAGCGGCTGCTGGTGCCCAACGCCAGCCCAGCGGCAGGGGAACTGAGGACGCTGGCGGTAGAACAGGCTTATGGGTGTTTGATCCACCCCTGGGCTGCTGGTGAAGCACTTCTGCCCCAAGAAGGACACCAGGCCTGGTTGGGGACCACACTGGAGTGGGATGCTCCACGCCAGCACTGTGGGACAGCCTGTGTCACTGTAGATCTGGCTCTCACAGTGGAAATGGGTCTCCCAGTGCATGCCCTGATCCCAGTGCTCTGATCTCCCTCCCAGAACATCCCTTGCCTCCCAGTGCTCTGGTCTCCCACTACATCCCCTGTATCCTAGCACCTGGCTCTCCCAGGACATCCCTCCCTCTGTTCCAGCTGTGCAGGGGTGGCTGTTAACCCCTGACATCCCTCTGGCCTCAGGGTCAGCCTCGATGGCAGCAACACCAGTAAAAATGTGTCTGTTCGGGTCGGGAGCAAAAATACTTCCCGTTTCCTTTATTCAGCTGTTTAATCTTTTTATCTCTCTGGTGCTGCTGCTCAGTCACCTGATGGCCCCCGTTTGCCTCCAGGTGTTACTGGTGGAGCCTCCCTGCCCGTGTGCAGCCAGTGCCAGAGCTCAGCACCCAAACATCCCAGCGGGTGCCATGCATCCAGAGCCCCTCCCATCCTTGGCACAGCTGCCTGATAACATTGTCCCATTTCAGTCTTTTTCAGCCTTTCCTCTGCTTTCCCAGTGGCCCCTTTCCGGGCTTTCTCCTGCCTCCTTTCCATGTGGAGTGTCCAGCCAGGGTTTCTCCCACGAGCCGTGCCTCTGATGTCCCCAAGTGCAAGGTGCAAAGGAGCCAAAAGGGGTTTGAAGAGAGCAGTCTGGGTTTAAACGTTGCTGCTGCAACGGAGAGGAGCCAGGAGCTGGCTCCCAGTGCAGCCCCAGGAGCCCCTGCAGGCTCCAGCATCCTCCAAAGTGGGGTGCTGGTCCCAGGGCAGGGCTCTCTCGGAGCTGCTGGAGCCTCAGCACTCCGGCTCTGAGCCCTGCAAGTGGCCACACGCTTTAACGAGGAGCTGGCAATGAGGAGCTGGCAGGCTGTGGGCCTGGGAGAAGGGGGGTTCGTTCCCCCAGATCCCAGCTGGGTGCTCTGGAGACAGGCTGCAGCTTGCCCGAAGTCCCGGAGCGTAGCTCCTGCCTACGTGGGATTTTTTTCCCCCTGCAGCTGGAGTGGGTTAAGTGGGGTTTTAGAAGTGTTTTCCTTTCTCCTGGGTGCTTCAAACAACAATAAATAAAATCCCAGCCCAGCGAGTGACGCTGCTGCTGCTGCGAGGAAGGGAAGATTTATGGGGATTTTTTTTTTTTTTTTAACTTTACAGGTCACTGCTAGCATTTGTGGAATTGGCATTACTGCAGGAAAAACTGGTTTCGTCATTCCCGTTAGGAAGAAACTTCTGTGATCGTGTCATTGAAATGCAGAATTAAATAAAATAGCAATATGTTATGCCAGAGGAGCTGGTGCTCATAGCTGGGTCCTTTGGAGGCTGTGTGTGTCCTCTGCCTTGTTCTGACCTTGGCTATGCTGCTTGCAGCCTGTGGCAGGGAAAAAAAAAGGCTTTTTTTACACTTTTTTCTGGACTTTCTGGCTCCTGCACCAGCCTGCAAAAGCAGAAAAAAAAAAAATCTACATTTTGACCATGGGAATGTTTTAATCTATCTCGAGGCAGTTTCCAGAGTTTTTTGATCACCTTATCTGAGCTGGGGCTGGCACCAGGATGAACTCCTGTTAGGCAGGGAATGTTGGGACTGTGACTCCTCCATCCCATAAATGAAGAATTATGGATTTGACTCATCCCCATCCTCCTGCAGTAGGCCAGCAGCAGCCTGCAGGGTCACACCCTGAGGGTCCTGGCTCCCCAGAACTTTTAAGTAGGGAAGGGAAACTCTGCTTCCATAGGATTATTTTTTGGGGTTGTTTTTTTTATGGGTTTTTTGTTTGTTGGTTTGGTTTGGTTTGGTTTGGTTTGGTTTGGTTTCTTTTGTTTCCAGAAAGGATTCACTGCTTAGACTTGGATGTTTGGGAGGTGAACATTTTTTCATCTGGGATGGTGATGGGGGAAAACACCCCCTGATTTTTGGGGCACCTTGAACCCAAAGCATGGCCATCAGGAACAGAATGATCCCAAATCCCAGAATCTCAGGTTTAAGTTGGAAGGGACGTTAAAGCTCATCCAGTGCCACCCCCTGCCTTGTGCAGGGACACCTTCCACTGTCCCAGGCTGCTCCAAGCCCCATCCAGCCTGGCCTTCGGCACTGCCAGGGATCCAGGGGCAGCCCCAGCTGCTCTGGGCACCCTGTGCCAGGGCCTGCCCCCCCTCCCAGGGAACAATTCCTAATTCCCAATATCCCATCCAGCCCTGCCCTCTGGCAGTGGGAGCCATTCCCTGTGTCCTGTCCCTCCAGGCCTTGTCCCCAGTCCCTCTCCAGCTCTCCTGGAGCCCCTTCAGGCCCTGGCAGGAGCTCTGAGCTCTCCTCCTCTGACTGCTCAAACCCCACTGGGCACGGTCCTGTGCACCCAGCACGGGAGCCTGCTTCAGCAGGGCTTGGATTTGCCGATCTCCAGAGGTCCCTTCCCAGCCCCGGCCCTGCGGGACCCTGTGAGTGACGTCCCCCGCAAAGCTGCCGAGCCTTCCCAGCCCGCCCCCCCTTTGAACCCTCTGGTATGCGAATTTTTGCTGGTGTCAGAGGGTCGGCGGCTGCAAAATCCCTCCCGGTTAAAGGGTGGGAATACCAGTGTGTGCAGCTTGGGATAATTACCAGTTGTCAGCAAAACAATAGTGACATTGTAGGGCAGGAGTAAAGGGAAAGGGCCCCTGTCTTGAGCGTAATGTTACTTTTCTATTTAGGTTGCCATAGTCTTTGCTGAGAAATGGCCCTATTCTCTCTAATCCTCCCCTTCAGGCATGCCTGCTGGGCTTTTTTGTGTGGTTTGGGGTTTTTTTTTTTAACCCCTTATCATCCCAGGAAACAGCTTGTGGGCACCAATCTCGGTCGTGCTGTGCCTTGGGGATGCCCTTGGCCCATGGCATTGTGCCCGTGGGCTGGGCAGCTTTGCTTTGGGATGCTGAAGCCTGGGATGGTGCCCGGCTGTGGCATCATCCCTGTGCTCAGGAGGGGGCAAACTTGATCTGGAATCTCCATCTTCATGCAAGCAGGGACACAATTTACACCCCTCCTTGTTCTTGGGACCTGTCCTGTTACAGCTGGTGAACTTCAGTGCTTTAAAGCTGTTTATTGACGCTGTATTTTGCTTTAAAACCAAGTGACTTGTAGAAAAAAAGGAATAATTGGTCAAATACTGGCTCTGGTTGTTGGTTGGAAAAGGATGATATGAGTTCTGGCCTCATCCAGCTCCTGCTGGCTTTCCCCAGCACTTGCATGGAGCAGCAAAGGATCACCCACCTGTTTGACCCCTTTACTTTCCATCTCCAAGGCTGTTTGGACTTCCTCAAAAGATCTAAGTTTTCCTGCTTAAATACTTGTGGAGACACAAGAGAGGAGGACACAAGAGGGAGATTTCAGCCTCGGCTGACGTCAGGTTGTCATTGCTCAACTTGATTCCAAGGCGTTCAGTTGATTGATTTCTCACCGTGGCGTTGGTACATGCGCAGCTGGGCGGGTTCAAGGCCTGGGTGACACTTTCCCTGTTCCAGTGGCCCCTCATCCAGGCTGTTCATGACCCCAGCATCCACCCCCAAAGCCCTGCCGGGTACCTCTCCCCGTCGTGTCCCCAGTTTGGGGGCCCAGAAGGTTCAGCGTGGAGCGCGGTGCCCTGCAGACCGCAGACGGGATGGGATGGGATGGGA